>CAHIKZ030000355.1:580000-617500 GCA_903632075.3 Acanthosepion pharaonis | reverse complement strand
TCTTCAAGGACTGCTTCAAGAAGCTTTTCATCAAATTCAACTGGACGTCCGGTTCAATCTTCATCTTCAAGGGTGAAATCTCCATCTCTGAATTTTGCAAACCATCTTCTGCAAGTTCTTTCATTCACACATTCCTCTCCATAAACTGAGTGAATGTTTCTAGCCGCTTCGGATGCTGAGTTTCCTTTCTTAAACTCATAAAGCATTAAGTGCCTCAAATGATTCTTGGGTACTTCCATGTTAGCAGAGTTTTAATCAAACGTAATTTAATTTCATTGTTCTCTGAAATAAAATTTGATCAGATTAAATGCATCTAAACATAAAAATAATGTTCAGCTCCATTAGACATTATAAAATACTCTTTAAATTTCGTTCATTTTAACAAAAAGTTAAAATTCGGATAGAACTTATGGGATGACCTGATATATCATACTGCTCTGTATACTATACACTGAGCTCTCTTTATGGATCGGTCTTGTTATTATTTTATATTAAAAAGACCTACTTGGATTATCCTTTACACTTACGGATTTTATATTATTATCTCTCTCTCTCTCTCTCTCTCTATCTATCTATCTATATATATATATATATATATATATATATATATATATATATATATATATATATATATATATATATATATATATATATATATATACATTGTTGTAATGTTTTCTTAAATAGCAGAGGACTAGGAAAGCCGTAGATAGAGTATCGAAGGAACACTTGGCAGAGAAAACAAAGAAGAATATATTTATTACATACTCATACACAGAATTGAAACACTTGAGTGAATCAAGTACTACTCACATCCTACTCTAATGTAGCTACTTGCTATATTTATAAGTAGAAGAACTCCAATTCACACTAGTAGGCAAGAGCAAAAAGTACACTGATCCCAAACTACAACATGCAGTGGAAACCCAGTTAGTAAGGTAGATTGTATTTTAGTGCTTTTGAATAAATATATATATATATATATATATATATATATATATATATATATATATATATATACAATGTTAAGCGTTGTGGATATGTATGTTTGATGAGAGATCTATGTATTTTAAACAGTGTAGATATTTGTTAACCGAGCTGTGTTTTTGAGAGTCTTACAGCTATTATTATTATTATTCGAGACTCTTAATAAAAAAAGTGATTTCCGGCAACCTTCGATTTTGAATCGACTTAAAAGGAAAAAGCACTGTATAGACCAGCGTGCTTCGAGTCCTCTTAAACACGGAAGTCTTTCGCAGTGAAATTTCAAAGACCCGATCTAAGAAATGTGCATCACTTGTTCAGATATCTCAAAACTCACATCTGCTACTCTTTTATTTTCGTATCGAGAACATAAAGCAATTTCTAATATATATATATATATATATATATATATATATATATATATATTAGTCGAAAAGTTTTTTTTGGCGCATTTCCTCTTTTAAAATTTCATCAGACTAAAATGATGTTTAATGCGATTACGAATGAACACGAAAAAAAGAGGACGTTGAAAATGTTACATTTAAATCATTCTTTTAAAAATATCCGCTTTTGGGTATATAGTCTAGGCAGTTCCATTTAGTTTCTTTTTGATTGTGTTTGTATCACTTTTTTAATAATTGTTGGACATTGTCATAATAGGAAATCTGCAAAGGAAGGTGAAATTTTGCATGGACCTGGGCGTAAATTTACTGTAGATGATCTAGTGATTAAAGCCCTTTCTATACACTTTTGTATTAGTAAATTACTCTTTTTTTTAAATTAAAGTAGAATTTTCTAAATCAAAATTATCGTGGGACTTATTACAGTGAGCAACTAATGCATTGTTCTTAATAAATAAAAAATTATTTATGTACCGTTTTCCAATCTCTGACTGACACAAAATCGGTCGATTTTGAATCAGCGCTTGAAGCAATCCAATGCCTAACCACAATACAGCAAAACAATCTCACATATATATATATATATGTGTATGTGTGTGTGTGGGGGGGGTGTAAAATATGTATGTATATGTACTTATAGATAAATACTAATAAGTATTACAATCTAGAGTGTTTATCATTTATATACGTGCAATCACCAAAAAAACAAGCAAATAACCGGCTTTAAAATAATAACAAAACAGCATTAATAAAATTAAAAATAATAGCAATTTTACCTACCGCAGTCTTAAACAGACCCCATCATTAAAAAATAAATAAATAAATAAACACAGACGAATAGATGTGTGAACGCGTGTGCATGTGTACATACGTGTGTGCGAGGAGACATTATTCTGCAAACAAAATAGACAAACGTTCAGCGCGTTGACACGCCAACTGACGAAAGATATTCGCCACAAAATACAACATTGAATACAGCAACCAATTGCGTATGTTTGTACGCAAAGACACATTGATGCGCATATATATCCGGTCCTACACTGTCCATATATATTTATGTTTGTGTGAGCTCTAATGAGTGAACGTGCGTGTATGTATGTCTGCGTACGTCAATGCGCTAACGTGCGTGTAATATGTTTGCGTAAGTATGAGTGAGTTTCCAAACACAATTTTTCTTCCACAACCATATAAACAACGATATACGCAACCATATATAAAATCCAAAATTTAAAAATTAATCAGTTTGTCTGACGATCGCAAATAGCGTGAAACGCAGGGTCACAAACTCACATCTAACCAACTATATATATATATATATATATATATATATATATATATATATATATATATATATCCGAAATGTTCTTTAGACACGCTATCCTCTCCACCCACCCTAACAATTAAGTTCCATATTTGCTTTCCCTCTTTACTGTATACATCTACAATACACTCGCATTCCTGTTCCTTTCCATCCTTTTTTTTTTTTATTCAACCTTTTTTCTCCCTTCCTTTCCATTACACTCAATGACCTGCCTTTCAATCATCATGAATCTGTTTTTGTTTTGTTTTTTTGAAAGATAATTATGTAGCCTTCTTTGTGGTTTTTTGAAATAAAACGTTAAAGTGATAACTTCAAAAGTATCGTCCGAGGAGACCGTCAAATCGAAACAATGGTCGCGTAGTTTAATTGACCTCCTGATTTTTAAAATTAAAAGCTCTACATGTTATTTTTACATTTACTTATAATTTTTCTTGCGTGTATTGGGCACTTTTTAATACTACTATTTCCTGGTCTGATTCAACTATGACCATTAACCTTTATATATATATATATATATATATATATATATATATATATATATAGAGAGAGAGAGAGAGAGAGAGAGAGAGAGAGAGAGAGAGATTCATATATAATGATAAAATTATTGTGTTAACGTATGCTATATTTATGAGAAAAAGTGTTCAAAATCAGAGATAAAGCGTATATAAATATAAAAAAATGAATACTGAGGTCAACATCAAGTGGCGACAGTCTGTTTCATACGTGAACGCGATCATCAGGCCATATTTATAAACATTTATGCATATATACAAGGTTTATGTACGATGGTCAGCTTAAAAGTTCATAGTCTGATCAAGATGCTCTCAGGAAATGTGACCAAATGGGGTTTATTTTTCAGCATAGTTCTCTTTTGGTTTACTAACGTCTTCCATCGGTGTTGCAGTCTCTGGATCCCATTGGTGAAGAAGCTTTCATCCTGTCGTTCAAAAAAGTCCTCGACAACAAGTATGGCATAATTAGGACTGCCTTTCTGGTTCCCAACCAAATGTTTTTCATGTTGGGGAATAGATGATAATCAGATGGGGTCAAATTAGGAAAATATAGTGGGTGATCAAGGAGTTCAAATCCATAGTTACAGACAGCAGTCATTGAACCAAGGACTTGTGTTCTGATGGAAAAAAAAAGATCTCTTTCGTCAGTTGTCGTGTGGGTTTGGTCCTGATAGCCTTTTGTGATGGTAGTGGCAAGTAGACATGGTACTCACACATACATTGTTGTTTTTTTATGTCTTATTGATAACAGATACAAACCTGTGAAACGTGGGTTGTACAACAAAAAATTCTCAAACTGTCATATTAGTAAAAAGTGCACTTAGTGATGCAACTGCACGCTCCACAATTTGTATCCGTTATCAATAACTCATTTAAAAAAAAAAGAAAAACATATTTCGATTCGCATCATATTTTTTTCGTCTCGGATGCTACCTGAATTTTACCAAAAACAAAATAATGTCCATGCCTAAAGATGACTGAACGTACAGTCGAAAGTAAATGCGTATTTAAAAAGACCTAATACAGTTTATAAATTTTAAAAAACAAGGATCATAATATTCATCGAGTTATTGGTAGGTTAATTCATCTTTAAAATTCGTTAGCGAAGGGATTTATGATTTAAGGACTTATTAATAAATGACAACTTCCTTCCTTCATACTTTCCTTATTTACTGTCTAAAAGGAAAAAGCGATAACAGCTAGTGAACTTGAGAAACCTGTTTCCCTAAAAAGAGGTTCTAAGAAAGATTTCATAAATTTCAACCGAAAATAGTACTGGCTGCTCGGTCAATGAATGCTAAATGTTTCCTCGTAGAGAAACGGTTAATATAAACATCACCATTGCTATTTGTAAAATACTTAATTAATCTTCCATTTGTGTGATGTTGGAAAATATTTGAAGAATATTTACAGTCAAAAATACGTACGACATTTTGATGAGCAGGTAAAAACGACGGAATGAATGAACATCATTTCTTGTTGGCAGAATTCAAATGTGTACCTAAGCCAACAAATAGAGCAACATACGATAATTGTTTATTTATTTTCAATATATATATATATATATATATATATATATATATATATATATATATATATATATATATAATAAATTAATTGATTTAAAATATGGTTATTTTCGCTACACAGTTCCAACCATGTTTCAAAAATAGAAGCTAAAACCCTAATTTTATTTTTGCAAATAAATTAAAAGCATTAGTTCCATTTCATCTTCAAGCGAATTTTGGAGTAACTTTTAAAATTTACCGGGTTTTAAATACACAGCTAAAATCACGTTTCCATGGTTACAGAATATTCTACTCAAATTGAACACGGGGTGTCTAGATTTTCCTTATGACAGTATCATTGTATCAGTTATTAGCTACATTTTGGTAAGGGGTGAGGATGTATTTTACACTGAAACCTGACGTCGGTTGAATGGATGTCGTCTGAATTTAAAAAAAAAAAAAAAATTGTTAACGGTAAAAATTTTCAACGTCATCTTTTAAAATTAAAGATTTTTTTTTTTTTGTTTTTCAATACTTTTTATTTAACTACGATTTGAAATATTTTCCTTTTTAATTTTTATTTTACTATATTCTTTTTTAAGAACAGTTAAATGTATTAGAATCCATTATATTATGTAGGATTATTTTAACATTAAGTTTAAGTATGTATATGAGGTTACATTTTTTTTTTTTTTTTTTTTATATGACTATGACAGCAGAAATGGTTACTTAATTTCACTGATTAAGTAAACTTTTCTTTTATATATAAACCTATTATTATAATATTTCACATGTAAGTACTGAGGACATGGGTCATTCAAAAGCTTACATGTTATGGTATTTCATATTAATTTTATTTTACTATAGGTGTTATTTTTGGATTCTTTTTAATGTGTGTAGTATTATTTAAAAAAGAAATTTAGGTTAGAATTCATTCAATTTAACTACAATTTTAATTACAAATTCAAAATTACAACTTTAAAATTTTAAAATATTTTCATTGTTTAGTTTTAATAGACTATATTACTTTTATAACAGAAGGAAAATTACTCATATTAAGTAAGATTATTTTTCCATATCAAAGTATATGTAAATTTTTTTTTTTTTTTTTAAAATTTAAATATTATTTAAGTAATATTAATGGCACTTACTACAAAACTAGCTAAGTCATTTCTCAGATTTAGTAAACTTTATTTATTAATTAATTAATTAATTTATTTATTTCAAATATATGTAACCTAATTAATAAAGTTTCATATGTATGTATAAATAACATGTTAGAATTCATTTTATTTTACTACAATTTTTAATTTCAATTTTAAAATTATAACTTTAAAATTTTAAAATATTTTCATTGTTAGTTTTAATTTAGACTATATTACTTTATAACAGAAGGATAATTACTCATAGTAAGTAAAATTTTTTTTCCATATCAAAGTATATGTAAATTACAATTTTAAACTTTTAATTTAGATATTATTTAAGTAATATTAATGGCCCAGACTACAAAACTATCTAAGTCATTTCTCAGAATTAGTAAACTTTATGTATTAATTCAAGTTTAAGTATGTATATGAGGTTACATTTTTTTTTTTTTTTTTTTTTATATATATATAAACCTAGTGATATAATGTTTCTCATGTAAGTACAAAGGACATGGGTCATTCAAAAGCTTACATCTTATGGCATTTCATATTAATTTTATTTTACTATATTTGCTTTTTTGGGTTTCTTTTTTAGTGCGTGTAGTATTATTTAAAAGAAATTTAGGTTAGAATTCATTCAATTTAACTTTAATTTTAGTTTCAATTTTAAAATTACAAACTTTAAACTTTTTGAAATATTTTCATTGTTAGTTATATTAGACTATATTACTTTATAACAGAAGGAATATTACTCATAGTAAGTAAAATTATTTTTCAATATCCAAGTATATGTAAATTACAATTTTAAACCTTTATATTTTAAAATATTATTTTAGTAATATTAATGGAACTTACTACAAAATTAGCCAAGTCATTTCTCGGATTTAGTAAACTTTATTTATTACTTAATTTATTTATTTATTTTAAATATATGTAACCTAAGTAGTAAAGTTTCATATGTATGTACCAAGAACAGGTTAGAATTCATTTTATTTAACTACAATTTTAATTACAATTTTAAAATTACCACATTAAAATTTTAAAATATTTTCATTGTTAGTTTTAATTGACTATATTATTTTATAACAGAAGGATAATTACTCATAGTAAGTATAATTATTTTCCATAACAAAGTATATGTAAATTACAATTTTAAACTATTATATTTAAATATTTAAGTAATATAAATGGCACAGACTACAAAACTATCTAAGTCATTTCTCAGATTTAGTAAACTTTATGTATTAATTAATTAAATTATTTATTTTAAATATATGTAACCTGAGTAATAAAGTTTCATATGTATCTACAAAGAACAATGGGTCATACATTACCTTACATCATCTAGCTTTAGTTATAATTTCATTTTTCAGGAGGTGTTTTATCGGATTCATTCAAGTGTTTGTAGTACAATGAAACTATTTTAAAATTTTAAAGTTATAATTTTAAAATTGAAATTAAAATTGTAGTAAAATAAAATGAATTCTAACATGTTATTTATACATACATATGAAACTTTATTAATTAGGTTACATATATTTGAAATAAATAAATTAATTAATTAATTAATAAATAAAGTTTACTAAATCTGAGAAAATGACTTAGCTAGTTTTGTAGTAAGTGCCATTAATATTACTTAAATAATATTTAAATTTAAAAAAAAAAAAAAAAATTTATATATACTTTGATATGGAAAAATAATCTTACTTAATATGAGTAATTTTCCTTCTGTTATAAAAGTAATATAGTCTATTAAAACTAAACAATGAAAATATTTTAAAATTTTAAAGTTGTAATTTTGAATTTGTAATTAAAATTGTAGTTAAATTGAATGAATTCTAACCTAAATTTCTTTTAAATAATACTACACACATTAAAAAGAATCCAAAAATAACACCTATAGTAAAATAAAATTAATATGAAATACCATAACATGTAAGCTTTTGAATGACCCATGTCCTCAGTACTTACATGTGAAATATTATAATAATAGGTTTATATATAAAAGAAAAGTTTACTGAACCAGTGAAATTAAGTAACCATTTCTGCTGTCATAGTCATATACAAAAAAAAAAAAAAATAAAACCTCATATACATACTTAAACTTAATGTTAAAATAATCCTACATAATATAATGGATTCTAATACATTTAACTGTTCTTAAAAAGAATATAGTAAAATAAAAAATTAAAAAGGAAAATATTTCAAATCGTAGTTAAATAAAAAGTATTGTAAAAAAAATCTTTAATTTTAAAAGATGACGTTGAAAATTTTTACCGTTAACAATTTTTTTTTTTTTTTTTTTAAAATTCAGACGACATCCATTCAACCGACGTCAGGTTTTCAGTGTAAAATACATCCTCACCCCTTACCAAAATGTAGCTAATAACTGATACAATGATACTGTCATAAGGAAAATCTAGACACCCCGTGTTCAATTTGAGTAGAATATTCTGTAACCATGGAAACGTGATTTTAGCTGTGTATTTAAAACCCGGTAAATTTTAAAAGTTACTCCAAAATTCGCTTGAAGATGAAATGGAACTAATGCTTTTAATTTATTTGCAAAAAAAAATTAGGGTTTTAGCTTCTATTTTTGAAACATGGTTGGAACTGTGTAGCGAAAATAACCATATTTTAAATCAATTAATTTATAATATTAATGCTCTGTAAATTTACATTGAGCACTATTTTGTAAAAATAAAAAAAAATAAAAAATAAATAAATAAAATAAAATATCTATAAGAACACCGGATTTTATATCTTACTGTTCTTTCTTTTTATTTATATACATATATATATATATATATATATATATGTATGTATGTAGAAGCTATAGGAAGTCGAAAAATAATAGAAGTAAATTAGTAAACGACGAGAATAGCAATGCATTGCAAAATGTATTTACTACTCTGTTGTATCGCCAAAAGGAAAATAAACGGCAAATTGAATGCAAATAGTCGGAAGCAATTCATTCAATGTTTTTACTCATTTCATTTCTTTATTCATCTTATCATTGTTTTCCAATATAATTAATTATAGATTAAAACATTAATATGTGCCTAATTTATACATCGTACGATTTATTTCTGTTAAGATCTTCAACGTCAACATCTGTTTTAGAATACTTTCTTCGTTGGTTAGAGAACTTTTCATCACTCAAAAAAAAAAATGTAATTCCATGGCGTTTTTATTTCGTTTTTTTTTTTTTTTTTCAAAATGTTTGTAGAAATTGACTCTCTATAACTAGAATTTGCTTAGGCGTTCAAACCAGTATAGCTGGCCACTCGTATTCAAGTATACTCGTCTATTAGGGCGGCTAACCAATCCCTACTGCAGATGCTTGCTCAGGCACATTTGTGTTTGTTCAACACCTACAGAGCCCACCTGTGGTTTATAGTGTAACTATGCTGAGCAGACCTTAGTTACAGTTTCTGGGAGAGAAAGTGTTATTTAGCGTGATCAACTATTTGAACAAAGCACGCTAAAACCCTCGGCCACGATGACTTGTGACTTCCTACTAACACTACTAGGGTCAATTCGTGGTATGGTTTTCAGGAACTTTCCAAAGGTGCCGCACGATGCCTGAAAAATTGATCTGGTCTCATGCACAGAATGCGAATATTCTAACCATTCATCCACGTGTGTCCATGTTAAAACCAGTAAAACATAGCCTTCTCGGCGTGGTGTAAAAGTTAGCAAGCTTATCTCGCTAGATCAGTTACAACTGAAAAGTGAGTTCGATCCTCACTAGATGCCCCGTACTTTCGGCTTTGGAAAATAGGTAAAACATATTAAAATGTATCATTTTCTAAGAAAAGATTTACTTAATACATAAACTTATAACAATTAATTCTACATATATTTCTAATTGTTACAAAAAGTCGTTTGTATTAAATAGGATTATTAGAAAAAATTATTTCGAATGACATTTAATAATTTTCGTATTTTTCATTTAGATATTGCATTAAAATATTTCTGCTTTCAAATAACCATCGTTTGAATGCGATAAAAGATTCCACGTGTACATGGAAACTATTCTCTAAAAGAGAAAAAAAAATTGTTTCAATTGTTTCGGAAACGGCAAACGCAGAAATAATCATAGAACATTTGCATGAATTTCGTCTAAAAATACAATTATGCTGGCCCAAAATCAAGTCATACAAAATCCGTCTTTAAATGAAGTTCGTCCGCAGAGAAAGCAGCTCAAATAATATGACCACTTTTGCATAGAAATGGTCTTAAAATCAACCCTTCCCTTATGGCTGACAGCATTTAGTTTGATTCTAGAATCTCTATTCATTCTTATATTCAACTTCACTTTGGGAGTTTCGCTTATCGTTTATAAACTAGGGCAGAGGGGGAAAAAAGACAATTATGGACGAAATTCTAAAATAAAGTGACCCAAAATGTTCAGCTACTGTAATTCTTAACCGAGGTGGGTGGAATCGGAGGAACGAGAAGATACGACCGTGGGGGCAACTTTTTTTTTTTTTTTTATTTGTGTTTATGCTTTTTCTTTTGAGTAACTCGATTTCTTCATATGAAATGGGCAATCCACTTAAGATGGACATTTACTGTACTTTTATTGTTAGAAAAAAATGCTTAAACATGCACAGATGACATTTCTTTGGTTCTCTCTCTCTCTCTCTTTCTCTCTCTCTCTTTCTTTCTGTCTATCTATCTATCTATCTATCTATTTACCTCGTTCTTGTTCCTTCAATACTTTTACTTATTACTAAATATATTCATTTACATATTACATACGCAGTGTATATATGTGTACAGTCATGAATGGAAATATAGGCGTGTGTGTGTTTGTAAAGACGTCGAATTTTCTTTTCTGTAGATGTATGTAAGCATATATATACCGTATAACGTAACAGTAATAACCTGTAACATTAGACGCATATATATATATATATATATATATATATATATATATATATATATTATGAAATGGAGAAAGTTCGACAAATATTTTTAAGACATTTTTTTATGTTTATACGTTCTTTTCATAGATGCAAATATTTAATTTAAGTAAATGCTCTGTTTATAATAAAAAGTATTAACGACATTTATCGGCCTTAATGTCCGAGAAATTGTCATAGAGAATATGTGTCCTCCGATAGTAATCGAACCTGTATCTTATACGGAACAGTCATATAGCCTGACGTGCTTTTATCGATTGAGTCACAGAGGAGCGTTTCGGTTAGCAAGGTCCATTTTACTGTTTTTAAACTTACAATTCTCCATGATTTTCTCTCGTACATTCATATCTGCTTGATGCGTATCGAAATGTAAACAAAGGATGTCACACATTATGAAATGGACAAAGTCCGACAATTATTTTTATATTATTATAAACAGAGCATTTACTTAAGTATTTGTATCTATAAAAAGAACGTATAAACATAAAAAATGTCTTATATATATATATATATATATATATATATATAAGCAAATATATGGATATAGATCCGACAGTATGAAGAAAATTATATACGGAAAAAACAAAACAAAAATCCTTATATATTAAATTTATTAATATTATAATATTAAAGTTATTTGTTTGGCAAAAGTCTTGTTCTTATGTACATCGTCTTTGTCATGTTGTATTGATAATATTATATTTATGAATATGTCCTGAAGATGGTTTATTAGACCGAAACGTCAGACGTTGATATATTAACATTAAAACAGCATAATTGTATATAAGGATTTTGTTTTGTTTTTTTTCGTATATATTTTTCTTCACACACACACACACACACACACATATATATATATATATATATATATATATATATATATATATGAGTGCTTAGAACGTTCGCATGGTCGATTTGTCAAAAAGGTAATTTTCTGTTGTTATACAACTGGAGGGGTCGATCCCAGCATGCGACACCTTTGGAAAGTGCCTGAAAACCATACCACGGGTTGACCGAAGTTTTGTGAGTGAAATTGGATTGACGGAAATCTTGGGGGCCGTCGATAGCTGTGCTAGTCATCGTGGGCGAGGATCTGAGCGCGCTGGCTTTGTTCAAATTGTTGATCACGCTAGATAACACGCTCTCTCCAAGAAACTGTATCAAAGGTCTGCTCAGCATAGTTGCAATATAAATTACAGGAGGCTCTGTGGGTGTTGAACAAACAGAAATATGCCTGAGCAAGCGTCTGCAATAGGGATTAGCTAGATACCCTAATAGATGGGTATCCTCGAAATCGAGGGCCAACTATACAATATATATATATATATATATATATATATATATATATATGTGTGTGTGTGTGTGTGTGTGTGTGTGTGTGTGTGTGTGTGTGCGCATTTTCACATCTTTAATTCTTTCATTCCGTCAGGATGACAGATTTTATTATGCAAGTCAATGATTTCATAAAGAATTTGATATTGATAAAATTTTCAGATCATTCTTCTTCTGTGTCCCTTTAGGATGTGAGCGATCATGGTTCTCCACAACTTCCTATTTCTTATAGCTATGAACAATTTCTGTCTTGTTTATAAGCTCCTTAAATAGATTACTTTCTGTTTATATCTGTCCTCTTGCCTCTATTCTGTCCTGTGAGTGTCGACATTTTCAAACCTTCTTTCCTAATTATTGTTCCCAGCAATTTGTCCATTTTGTTTGCAGCGTACTTAAAACTTCCTCTTTATTCACATGCTACATCCTTGGTATTCTCGGCATCCTTCACTAAAACCATGTTTCTGTTGACTCAAGTCTCATCTTCATCCGTGAAGAAATTGTCTAGCATTCACAGCAATGTAGGATGAATTATAAAATATTTAAGTTGAGCACGCTTTTCTTTGATTCTAAAGACTTTTTCTGTTTTTCTTAATACTTTGCTTAGCTTTTGGAAAGCATCTTTCTCTATTCCAATGTAGCTTTGAATTATCTATGTATAAGTAATACATACTAACTCTCACTTTTCTCTTGCTCTCTTTCTCTTTCTTTGGCTCTTATTCACCCTCTTTTTCTTCTGCTTCTTCTTCTCTCTCTTCCTCCTCTCTCTTTCAATCACTTTTGTTCACTCGATTTGTCTTTTTTTTTTTTCCATTTTCTTTATCTGTCCTCTTCCTTTATCACTCTTACCTCACTTTTGTGTTTTCCTTTCTTCGGTCACGTCTTTTCCCTTTATCTCTCCTGCCATTTTTTCTTTCTTTCTTTCCTGCTGTATTCATCAGAACGGTTCTCAGCATTTCTCCACGGCTGAATCAATGAATTCTTCTCCCGATGGTGTCGAATATTCTCAGGGGCAGGGGTTCTCCTCCTTTACCTGGTATAAACACTTACTTTTTTGGCGAGTATGAACAAATTAGATGAAAAATATATATGCCTTTTATCTCATAATATCAATCCTTATTAAAATTATTAATAATCACTTGCATTATTTACATTATTCGGACTGTTATTCTCATCTTTATTGCCATATTCACAACGTTTCGGTCGTTGTATGCTCCGGCCTTCTTCCGGATGTCTCAGTTATTTTCCCTTTAACTCAATACCAGGTCACAGAAATGGTGAACCAAAACAAAAGTACCTAAAAAACCATACCACTAAAACATCTTGAAGAAAAACAATATTTCGTTCATCTTCAATCAAAACTGAAAATATATATAAATATATATTTTTATCACTTCAAACGCTATTTTTAGCTGATACCCATATTTTACAGTAGACGCCGCATTTATTTTTTAAAGAGTATATTTATTTTCGTCTCCCAGACTGAATATTCGAGAGATCTTATTGGAGAAAAAAAATGTACATTCCCCAGGATTAGAACTGGCGTCCCCATTTACAGAAGAAACTATTCCTAGATTCTACGTACTATATACCGACTCGGCCACGAAGACTGTCGTCAATTAAACATGGTTTGATACTGCCTTACTCGACGACGTTCTTCATGGCCAAGTCGGTTAAAATTACGTAGGATCTAACAAAAGTGTCTCCTACAAAAGGGGACTCAGGTTCGAAACCTGCCGGAAGGCCATATATTCTTTAATAAAATTTCCTGAATATTCAGACCAGTGGACGAGAATTTGATTAAAAAAAAAGAACGAAGCGTCAACTCAAATATGGGTATCCACTAAATATAAAATTTAAAGTGATAAAAATATGTCGGATTAATAAATAAAAATCAATTACTTCTTTAGGAAATAAATGTGTGTGCGTGCGTGCACGCATAGCTATTGTACGCGCCCTTTTGTGACATACCTTGGGTATTCTTGAGAATGAAATTTGCTGAGAAATTAGGACATCATCGCTATTGATAGTCGATACCACAATCCAAGACAACTCGAAGAAAAGTAACTTTACGTGAAGTTAAATTCAAGCTGAAATCATAGTTATTATAAAACCCAGGTTGTGTGTTTGTGTGTCTGTTCGTTTATATATTGGATAGGATTTCCTACATTTTTCAACCGATTTCAACAAAACTTCACAGGACTACGTAAAATTACCTTGCGGTGGTTCTGACAGTGCCAAAAATTGAAAAAAACACAATTGTTTTTGCACGAAATCAATTTAAAAACATGATTAAGAGGCATCGCTGTTTCGAGGATGAAAGGGGGACAACTCATATCGAGTTATACTTATTATAAAAGCCAGGTTGTGTGTGTGTGTGTGTGTGTGTGTGTGTGTGTGTGTGTGTGTGTGTGTGTGTGTGTTTATATATGGGATCGGATTTCCTACATTTTCAACCGATTTCAACAAAACTTTACTTTTTTTTTTTGGTAGTGTTTTTATTTTCTTGCACACTTTTTTTTTTTATTTTACATTCAGAATGCATTAAAAATTCCATTTAAAAGACAATTGTTTATAATAAAATTCTATTCAATCGGTAGACTCATAACGATTGAAAACAATGTTTTTGTTTGGGTTTGACCAATTCGTAAAAAAAAAAAAACTAATTAAAACATGCGTGTCCGTCAACCATAAACAATAATCTTTGTCAATTTTATTTTTCAGTCTTTATGATGGTCGATACTTGATCTATCTCTTACTGTTACATCCCCGGGCAACGCCGGGCTCTACTGCTAGTAAAATGTAAATATCGGCGAAGTTTTTGACACATATCTATCTCCTCTCTCTATCCCTTTCTATTTTCCTCTCTCTCTCTCTCTGTCTGTCTGTCTGTCTGTCTGTCTGTCTGTCTGTCTCTCTCTCTCTCTCTCTCTCTCTCTCGCTTGCTCGCTCTTTCATTCTTTCTTTGCAGTTATGTATCTGTTTTTTTAGTGCCTACTCTCCATCACTCGTTTCGCTTTGATCGTAGTTCGCAAAGAGATGGATTCCTTTGTAAGTTTGTACGCGGGGTAGCTTTTTGCCTATGGACATGAATGGGGTCATGACTTCTGTGCGTCTCATGCCAACATTTCGCACGCTGTACCTCAATTATTACACACAAAGAAAATTTAAATATTTATATATGTGTGTGTGTGTGTGTGTTTATGCTTGTATGTGTTTCTGTGTGTGTGTATGTGTGTGTTTGGCATATTATATAAAAGGATATATAAAACATTTGGCACCCAGTACAAATCTCATCTTATTCAGCAGTGGAACTGTTGTGTTGAAGATTTTTTTTTAAATAGAAAGACACTACTTCGAATTCCAAGTGCAAAGCTACTATTTGGGGATCATCTTAAACCGGCATACATGAAAATGAATTAACGACACTTAACAAGAAACCCCTCATTGAAAATGGCTAAAGTGGCTGAAAGCGCTTGGGACAATAGACACTATAGATAATTTTCACATCCCTTTAACCCACCAAACGTAAAAATTTTAAAATATTAGAAAAACTAAATAAAAAAGCCATCAAATTTTCATTGTCTGGCATATTCAACGAAACATGTTTGAAAGAAAAGTTTTTTGTCCAAATATACATTTATTTTACATTATTTTTTCCAAGTATTTTCGAATGATGCTAGATTCGTTTTCAAGGATAACTCTGGTTAAAGCGGGTTGGCCCAACGACATTTTATTGAAAACCGGCCACCATAAAGAGTAAAACTTTATCATAAAAACAAAAACAAAAGTAAAAAAATAAGTCTGTATATTTCATGTGCGAAACTACTTCTATGATTGTAATATCTTTTTTGAATGGTCTTTGGGTTGAACCCACGTAAACTTTTTTATCATTACAACTATTATTATTATTACTACTATTATTAGGTTTGTTGCTATACACCTCCACGTTATACACTATGCATTCAGGAGACAAGTGGCCGTATTCATAGTTTCATTTGAGGGAATTGATATGTTGTTTATTCTTTAATTTTTAGTGTTGCATTTATTGATCAAATTTGCAACGTTAGGCATGCAACTATAACTAAATTTAATGGTATTTTTGTTAAATATATTATATAAGCTGTTCGACGCGGAAAAATTATTCTTTAATATTCTAAAGAATTCTTTCCCTAACCGTTTTTTTTTTCTTGTGGTGAACGTTTTTTATTCTTTTCTTTTGTTCTTGATTTTTTTTTTCTCAGATATCGGTTTGTTTAATATCTTTTTATTCACAAATTGTATTATCTGGGGTTTTTTCCACACCGCCCATATATAGGTAATAAAATAAAAATAAAATTATATACATATATATATATATATATATATATATATATATATATATATATATATATATATAAAAAAGCGTTAATTTGGAGAGAGCTTCTACAACACGAAACGTATGTAATATTTATATCTGTATGTTTTGCAAATGTTGTCATACCCGGTGGTGGTAGTTAAGACAAGTTCCCACTGTCTATAAAATGATCCGATAGCATACGTCTCAAATAGCTTCTGAAAAATAAGTCTAGCTTCAGGCTGGAGAAGAAACGAAGACTGACCACTGGCGCCTCATAACCAGTTGTTTCGGGCAAATTGAGTTCGACCACCTGAGAACGTGATCCATATAAGGGAAGATAAACTCCGCTCCCTTGCAGCCATATACAAACACTGAAAATGCTATGGAAGTACTTCTAGACAGAAAATCGGTTGACTTTCAACACTGACAACCTACTGGCAACTCCTGCAGCCAGTCTCTAAATCTAATTTTCTGTATTCCTTTGGATCGTGCTGGTGCTTCTGCTATATATTTAGAGATTATTGATAAAATCCTAAGAAGAATTTGTAATGGCATTAGGCCTGATCTGGCCTTTCGGCTTCAGTCACTCTCCAACCGCCGTAATGTAACTTGCTTTTTTCTATAAATACTTCCATGGTAATTGTTGTGATAAACTCTCCATGATGGTACCTTCACATTATGGAATTAAGCGCAATACCAGAGCGCTCATCATTGTACAGTTGAAACTTTCAATTCTGGCAGTTTCTTTTCTCGCACTTCTCGATTGTAGATCTTGATTTCAAGACAAGTTTGATCTTCAAAATTTGAAAAGTAATGTCAGTCATTACTTTAGGTTTTTTTTTTAATTTCTATTCTTCTATTGTTCTTGCTTCTTATAAATGGTTTTCTTTTTTATATTCTTTCACACTCCTGCGTCTTAGTGGCTTTGTTGCCTTGCTTGAGCTGAAATGATTTCAAAAAATATGATACTACCTAAAATTACGTCTTTCTGATAAATATATTTAGAAGACAAAAATAGCAAATTTTACCACTATATTCAAAAGGCAACCATTAAAACTTAGTACAGAAAATATCAAATTACGGTACACGGATACAGGAAGATTATCTTACGCCAAACTTCTCAGTGTTAATTGTCTATCACTCTTGAAACTCATCATTCAAAATCATGACTTTTTATCATGTCGCGAACCTTGACTATTGAGAGTAGGGAGATCTATATAACTTATTAAAAGCTTTCCTGTTTTGTTATACAGTCTTTTCGGATATTTGGATCTATTCTTAAAATAGATTTAACTTTCTTACAATTGCGACGATAATGTATTGCATGTTATTTATCTGCTGCTTCAATTAGTCGACGTCGACTTTTCTCATCTTTCGACTTTCTATATCTTCTTCAAACATACATATGTCAAGAATAGATGTTTCCCAGGTTTTAACAAACAATTGCCGCATTTTACTCTATTTGTATCAATGGGCACATATTTGAATAATGCCAAACAACAAATGATGTTCATTCATTGCAGGAGATTTTGCCGGCTCATCAAAATTCCGTACCTATTTTTGCCTTCTTAGAACATGGTTTTAGAAAATTGAGTTTCTATCGTTCTTTCAGTAAAACAAAGGAGCAGTTTCTGTATATTTCATTGTTCCAAAAATCTCTAAGAAGAAATGAAAGTGCTGAAAATAAGGAACGTATGAAGGAAGAAAGTTGTCATTTGATAATAAGTTACTCAAAAAGCCAGTGAGTCAGACACTGGCACAATTTTATGGATGCTCGTAGAATATGTAGTCTATGAGTAGACTCAGATATACCATACACTTAATTAATTACAAAAAAAAAGGTAAATGCTTATTTCGCACGGAGTGAAAGAGAACCAGACATTTCGACATCATTAAGAGAAAAAAATGAGTGATTCAAACGTGGGAAAACTCCGAGGAAGAGCTTGATGAACGCTTAAATATACCCGAGAATTTTCCAATTTAATAGAAAAAATATTTTCTAATTTCTTGCAGAATATATTCAAAACATTAACAAAGCTGACGTGCCTTAGCTGAATTCGATCTTTTAACGTTAACCTTAAATTTTCAATTGGATTAAAATTATGAAATTAAATAGGCCTCTAAAATCACCCTTTGTTTCTGAAAACAAAAGTATCATGGGTTACTTTAACTGTATATATCGGGTTGTTACATTTTTGAAAGCTCCAAAGCTCTTAAAGCGTCAGCTGTTACACGAAACAGTAGAAATTAGCTTCCGATATGCTCCAGTACATCGCCCTATTTATCTCCTTCATCTATGTGCTGTGTCCCTTCAGAAGTTGAACGATCATAGTTCTCCCCATCTTCCTATCCCTTCTAGCTCTTAGCAACGTTTGTCTTTTTGCAATATATTCCACCCAGCCCATTCAGCCATCAAATTCGCACAAGCTCTTCAGGTAGGTGACACTTTGCCCCCACTCTCCCTTTTTCCTTCGAGTGTCAAATTCTCCGAGCCCTCTTTCCTCATTATGTGTCCATGCAATTTCATCTACTTTTTTCTGATCTTAAACATAAGTGTTATTTTTGTTTTCATTTTCCTGAAGACTTCTTCGTTGATTACGTCTAAGGTATTGTCAGCATGCTTCTGAAGAACCACATTTCTCTTGTTTCTTGTATTCTCTTCATCTATGAGGAAATGGTCCTGCATTCACTGTCATAGGAGAAAACATCACAATGACTATTGAATTATGTGCATTAATAAAAAATATTGATGCTGTGCTGAAAAAATAATTATTAACTGTGTAAAATAAATTCTTTTTTTCCTATTGTAAGGATACAGGCTTACTGATGTATTCAGCTATTTTTTGTCATTTAGTTTTGGTACAAAGTCTCAGCAGCACGACACAACGCTTGCAGCCGCAGACATTTCAGAAGCCAGATATGATTAGCTTTTAGCTGAGTTCACAAGTTCTGTATTATCAGGACAATTGATGCCTTTTTTCCTTTCCGCAGCAGACTGCGTTGTCTTACAAGATGTCGTCTATTATTTTTCCCTATCTGCCCTAAGGTGTCACAGTAGAAAAAAAGTACATTGTAATGGGGAAATAATATGTTTAAAAAATGCCTAAGCGGATAACTAAATATATACATACGCCTGAAATTTGGAGTATCGTCATTATACCAGCATATTGATATAAATGAATTTAATTCGATCTTGTTGAATATAATTATTTTATTGCTAGTTTTATTCCAACTTATTATTTAGATTATACACTTTACTATTATTCATTTTTTATAAGAATATAGAAAATATTTACTCATACCAACAACTTTTACTTCATTTCTAATGTAGTTTTTCGATCCCTTTGAAATCGAAGATAAAGAAAATCAACATAGAATAGGTGGCGCTAGAGTTAATTTTGCCCAACACTCCAATTTGCAGCAAAATCAAACCATAACTTAAAAGCAAAACTAGTTAAAAACAACATCTAAACTGTCTGTAGTATACAACCGCTTTCTTAGGTCAATGATCAAAATAAGCTTAAAGCGAATTAAGCTTCTGTGGGTTTAATGAACGCTACGAATTAATAGGAACTACATCACCTGAGGATATCCAACCAACAGCAACAACTAAAATAATTAACAAATGTCACTCAAAGAGGACATAATGCCGAATGTTTCCTGATAATGAAACGGTTAGTATTATCAATACCATTAAATATTAAAACAGATACTACACTTTGATCTCCGGTCGATTGCCAGAGAGGGAAGAAAAATGTAACTTCAGTAGTGCTGTCTGCTCAGTCAATGAATGCCGAATGATTCCTTATAAGGAAACGATTATTATTGCCATTACCATTAGAGATTAAAGCAAATACTACACTTTGATCCCAGCACGATTGCCATAGATCCGGGAAAAGTGTAACTCGGGTAGCTCTGTCTGTTCTGTCAATGAATACCGAATGTTTCCTTATAAGGTAATGGTTAGTATTACCATTAGAGATTAAAACAGATACAGATCAAAGTTGATCTGCTTGCTTATCAAGAAAAATAAAGCTCTGATAGTTAGGGCTAGATTAAAAAAAAACATGTCTTCCGAAGCAACGAATATGGCCGCTGAACTGCGTGCAGAGGAGGTTCGGAGTGCATCACGTCGGCATAATGCGTGCGTCACATTGCCGGATAATTGGACCGTGACTACAAACGCGGGCATATGTGAGGCTTTTCGTGACTACTTTCAAGATCTGTTCACTAGGGAGCCCGGTCAGAGCACTGCTCAGTTTGACGCTTATTTTAGCCGACTTTCCCTCCCTCGAAGCAGCTGGGTGCGAGGGTCCATTCAAAACCTGTAGAGGGAGTGGGTCTGTCTGCGGCATTACCGGTAAAGGATTCTGTGGGACGAGGTACTGCTGCCCGGAGCTTCCCTAGCCCTGCCAACGACCTGCCATTCCCCCTTTTCCTTCTCCGCAACAACACAAGCGGCAGGCAAAAGTTTTTCGGGGAATGGGGGCCGTGAGTTGGACCCATCCGAAGGTTTGACCACACCGGTCCCGGTCGCTTGCATACTCATTACATGTGAGGCGGAAACAACAGACTCGACAAGAGAGGGATTTGAGTCGGTGGGAGGCAGAACAACAGAAGCCTCTTCTCTGGGCAAGAAGAGGAGAGGTGACCAGTCTCTTCGCACTTCCAGTAAGTTTGTCTACTATAAATAAGCATTTTCTGGCTCTCTCCACCCAGACATGTGGAGATGGAGACGAAGACCTTATGGTATATCATCAACTCGAACCCTCATGTCCTGGCCTGGTTGTCAGAGGAAACACTGAGTATCTTTCCGAATTGGCACAGATACGCGGTCAAGTGCTTCCCGACGATCTGAGAAGGCACCTCATATACCTATAATAGCCCTGGTATTCAGTTCTCAGAATAAGATATTTAATTATTAAGCCTCGAATGCTTGCGGGTTCACACTCGGCATGCGTGGGTATCAGTAAGTCTCACATGAAAAACGTTTTTCTTTTTATGACTCTGTGTGGTTTAATCCCACCCAGGGACCTCAACGATTTTATGACGATTATTATGGAGCGAAAAATTTTGCGGGAATGCTTGTTCACCACAAAGACTGGCACAATTCTTTTTGCAAATTTCTGTAGTTTCACTGGATTTTTCAAGTGTAAATCTTCTGTAACGAGATGTACGTAGCTATTGGCTTTCTCGAGAAACTCCGTTATGTTGGTTTTTACGTTTTGGTAGGGACTTCCAGCAAGAGGGCGTTTCCCCAACCACTGCATTTCTGTCTTTCTTCTTGCTCTTGTTTTTCACATTAATGTTCTCTCCTGAAGTTTGGCCTTTATCGGCCACCATACTTTGGTCTATTGTTTTCTCTTGTCAGATGTTTTTATGATCTCCGGATTTTGGCTATTACCGACCACCATACCTTTGTCTGTTGACAGTTTTCTCTGGCCAGATCTTTTTTATGGTCTCCTCTGGATTTTGGCTATTACCAGCCACCATATTTTCTTTTAACTCTTGATTTTTCAATGAGTCATCATCTGTTCCCAGGAGGGTTATTTTTTCTGTTTTGGCCCCCAATTTTTTTTTTTTTTTTGGCCCACTTAATATCGTCAATCAAATTGTTTTTTGAGGGTATTGTTTTGAGTTTTTTTTTTAATAATTAATTAATTAAACTTAAAATATAGTATTTTTTGTAAACAGAAATTTTTTCCAAGCAAATTTTTCTTTTTTTTATTCTTTTTGAAATAAAACAAAAATAAACAAAATTATAAATGAGAAGAAAAGATGAATACAGAAAAATTTTAGACACATAAAATTGCTTGTACAAAATGAAGAAGGAAATAAGAAATTTAACAAGTTACAATGAAAAAGACAAAAACTTGGTTAAATCAAAAATTGTTACATGTTCAGAAGCAATAAAACAGCAAACAAAAAATTACACAACGTAAGACTGACGAGAAAACAAAAAAACGTAATATATAAATGTATAAAAAGGCCTTTTTAAAAAATTACAACAAAAAACTAGGGGAAAAAATATTACAAAACACGAAACACGTAAAAATAACAAGTCTTGTCACTTAAACCGAAAATGGCCGACGTTGCACAAACGAAAACAATTCTTGATACGAAAATAAAAATTAGAAATAAAACAAAATAGAAACGGAAAAACAGACAAGAAAATAAAACACAGAAGTTATGCGAACTATTTACTCAGGACGATTAAACAGATAAACGAAGTAACACGTAAAAATATACAAAGATAATCAAAAATTATAAAAGGGAAAAACAAAAATTAATGTCGGGCGGAGACTACAAAATAATTCAGGAAAAATAAGTTCAATATAGATTAAGTAAATCAAGAGGCCTAATAATAAAAAGTGTGGAAGATGAAGATAAAATAAGTATTGGGGGAATGTAAAAAACAGAATTGAAAAGGAAAACTGAAGAATTTAGTGAAAAATAATCAGCAAAAGAACGTGGAAAAGATTAATTTTTTTAAAAATCTTAGCGTAAATTTCAATTCAATGTTGTAAACAAAAAAATTCCAAGATTCGAGCAGCAAAAATCAAGTCAGGCGCTAAGGTGAGTAGCGTTGTTTGCTAGGTCGATGAATGCCGAAAGTTTCCCTTATAAGGAAACGGTTAGTATTACCATTATTATTGGAGATTAAAGCATATACTACAGTTTGATCCCAACCGATTTCCAGAGACAGAGAAAAAGTGTATCTCGGGTAGCATTGTCTACTCGGTCAATCAATGCCGAATGTTTCCTTATAAGGAAATGGTTAATATTACTATTAACACTAACATTCTTACTTTATTCAATTTCTGAAAGTTATCGTTCGCTGTTTCTCTGCAAATTTCTCTTGTCTGTTATTAAACAACCAATATCCTTGAATTAGCGTACGTTTGATTTTGACACACCTGATGTGTAACTTGTTAGACATTTTCATGACGGTCGTCTTCGAGTATAGAATCCAGAGGTTGGCAGAGAATATTTCGGAGACAGTAGGAAAGCGTAGTGCAGGTTCGCAGTGGATATCGCAGCAAAGTAGCAGAGCGTAGTTCTTCCGTCTGTCATGTTCGCCGGACAAGTTGCCTCTGGTCATTCCGGTAGGAAAACAAAGATGGCCGCCTTTATACACGACGGATACAGTGTTGTGCGGCTTCTGATTGGTTAATCTTCTATTGGTCGACTATAAAGGGAATTAAGTCATTTTGACTCGCTCACTAGTTACATATATAATATACACAAAAAAACCGTAACATAACTCATATTCTGCCATGTTCATTTTGTTTACCACTTATTGCCTTCCCTCCCGCAAACAATGTACTGATAATGAAGAGGGCTATGTTGATGACATAGGTATTCATGGATGCGATTAGAACGATTTTGAACAGAAAATCCACAGCTTCTATCAAGTTATCTATAAAATAGAACTGAAGATAAATAATTTCAAAACAGCAATTATGATCTCGAATGAAAACTTGAATTATGTTCTTAAATAGTCGCGTCAGATAGAATCTTTCATATGGATGTGTCATGCATGGCGTCCAAACCGCCCAGAAAGACCTAAATTCTCAGTTGTATACAACAACTTTCAAAGATTAGTGGTGGAAAACTGCTTTGAGCGAGTGTAACGATCATACATCTTTGGACATCGTGGACTGTCGCTACAGATTCAGAAAGAAAGGTGCCAAATAACAGAATCCACTTCAATTGAGGATTGCCAACAACAGCAACAACTAAAATGAATATCGCATTGAACTCCAAGTGATGATATAATCAAGATGTTAGCATTCCACACTACTTCAAACAAAAGGTTGGCAGGGAAACTCCCATCAAAACTGGAAAGTACGGTAACAGCTACTGAAATTGAAAAAAAAAACTTGTTTCCTGAAAAGTTATTTTAAGAAAGGAATTTATAAATTTTAGCCAAAAGCAGTACTGACTGCTTGGTTATTAAATACCAACTGTTTCCTTGTAGGGAAATGGTAAATATTACATTTGCTATTAACATGGATCACGGTTTCTTATAATTAATAGACAGTCTTTTCTCCTTGCTTTCCTCGACATTTTTAATAGTTCTTTAAGTTTTCATTTTGAAAATGTTTTCAGTATAGTGTTATCTGCGTAGTATATTTTATTAAGGATATTTTTGCTGATAATAAATCCTGCCAGGTTCTCCATGTTTCTTTGAGTCGTCTGTAAATAAAAGTTCATTCCTATGATTCTTTTTCGTATTCCTCTATTTTGGCAGACTCACTCAAATTGCTCTCTAATCGTATATAAGTTGTTTGTTCCAAATACAGATAACGGATTATTTGTATATCCTTTCCATGTAGATCAAGCTTTTCTATCATTTCAATTCTGGATTTTACGTCATCAAATGCTTTTCTGTAATTTATGAAAGAATGGTATGAAGGCTTTTTAATTTTTGTTCGTTATGACAGCATTCTCATCATGTATATATAATTTCCTGATCCAGTCTCTTGAACAAAGATGAAATGTTTCTCTCCTGTTTATCGTCTGAAACTGCTACAAACTGTACATCAGTATTCTAAACATTAGGGTTTAGATATTGTGGTGGTATTATGTTAATCATTAATTTGATTGTTCGATTAAGTTCGTATTCATTTGCATCTTGTTTCTTTCCCAACGCTATGAAAATTAATTCCTTCCATAATTTCCCCGCTATTGTATATCACAATTATGATTATTTACACATGACAACTAACCAAATAACTTTCTGTAAAAGCACGACGGTACACAGATGCAAAAACGTTCGCGTGAAAATTTAGCCTTTAGAATAGTGTATGCAGGCAACGCCATGACATCTTGCTAGCGAAGACTGAGAGCAATGACAGACATCAAGATGTCCCGACGTAAAGAAATAAAAATAAGTTATTAGACAAGGAAAACATTGTCGTTGGAAGGTAGAAACGCACCAAATAAATCTCTGGACCAGTCAGAGATTGAAATATCGGAAATAAACTAATTTGACTTAACGTAAATGTGTTTACCGGTTTTATTGGCGCATTTGAAGAATTTATTTGTCTTGATGGTCTTTTTCGTTTACAGTTGCATATCTAGACGTATTTACACATCAGAATATAAAACTTCACACACATACACACACAGTGATTTACATATGCGCATTAAATCTTAATCATTCACGGATATATTTGTACGCCTGTGTGTTTCTATGCGTTTATATAAGTGGCTCTCTATTGGACAGTTCATGAACGTAAGTAGACAAGTTTATTATAAAGATAGATTCATGAAAATAAACGCGTATACATGCACATACACACATGCACGTGCAAAAATACATATACATACATTTATATATGTGTGTGTGTATGCATGTATGTATATGTATTTTGCGCGTATACATACGTGTGCACGTATGTGTACGCGCAAAAATACATACACATACATCTATATATGTATGTATGTATACATGTATACATATATATATATGTATGTATATGTATTTTTGCGCGTGCGTGTATGTGTATGTGCATGTAAATTCATATATATATATATATATATATATATATATACAACTCATATATATATGTGCATGTATACAACTTATATATGCATATAAGCGTGTGTGCGTGAATGTGTATATATAATATATATATATATATATATATATATATATATATATATATATATATATATATATATATTATTGTAGTTGCTGTTGATGTTGCCAAATGATCACCGAATGAGAAAATGCTAATTTCACTATCAGTACTAAGTTGAATTGGTTCTTTAAAAAAAATGAATAATGAGAATGTAAGAAATTCTTGCAGGAATGTTCAGTTCAATTCGATAATGGAACTTGTCGCAAAATGTGGCAAAACGCTAAACGCATTAGTCCTAGCCGTACTTGTCTGATGGCGTCCATTAAGTACGAACAAACACGTTACTTGAAATTAAAAAAAGAAAACTTAGTTCATTCGTTAATAACTTCAATAAACAAGAACGGATAGGATTTCATATATTAAATTAAAGCTTTCGCTGACATAGGTATTCATGGGTGCGATTAGAACGATTTTGAACAGAATATCCACAGCTTCTATCAAGTTATCTATGAAATAGAACTGAAGATAAATAATTTCAAAACAGCAATTATGATCTCGAATAAAAACTTGAATTATCTTCTTAAATAGTCGCGTCAGATAGAATCTTTCATATGGATGTGTCATGCATGGCGTCCAAACCGTCCAGAAAAAAACCTAAACTCTCAGATGTATACAACCACTTCCTTTCGCTGACATTTTATAAGAGTTTCAGTCTCGCCCAAGACACTATAATTTCGATTAATGCAATATATCCAAATAAGGTAATAACACAATATTTGAGAAAACTTAGAGATAGGTTTTAAAGTTTACTGAGCTTTTATATCCCGTTCAGTCAATTGTCAGGACATGGTCGCTTGACACAACTGTGAAAATAATTATAATCTGGAAAATGAGTTCTGCATAAATTCATGGAAGATAACAATTTATCTGCACAACTATTAAAACATATTTATGTATTAAACATTTGTCCGTACCATTACAAAATAAATCATTTGTCTGTACCTTTAATTATTTGTCTGCACCATTAACCATTGACCATTTTCCTCATCATTAACTATCTGTCTCTAGCATTTAACATTTGTCTGCACCATTAACCATTAATAATTAACCATTAAATATTGCGTATTTGTCTGTTCCATTAAACATTTGTCAGTACCATTAATTATTTGTCTGAACCATTAATCATTAACTATTTGTCTGTAGCATTAACTTTTAACAATATTCATGTATCATTAACTATTTGTCTGTGCCATTAACCATTTGTCAGTGCCATTAACTATTAACAATACTCATGTACAATTAACCACTTGTCTGTTCCTTTAACCATTAATCTGCATCATTAACCATTTTTTCAGTACCATTAACGTTTGACAGTACCATTAACCCTTTTCTACAACATTAGCCATTAAACATATTTCTATACCAATAAAAATTATCCATTTGTCTGTATCCTTAACCATTTTTTTACACGATTAACTATAAACCATTTGTCGGTACCATTGACTATTACTCATTTGCCTATACCATTAGCTAATTTGTTTTGTACTATTAACTATTTCTTTCTAACATTAACTCTTAGCTAGGTTTCTATACCAATAACCAGTTTTCTCTGCCATTAGCTATTAAAAATTGTCTGCACCACATCATTAACCATTAAAAAGTAGTCTGTACTATTAACCATTAACTTTGTCTGTTTCTTCTTGTGTTCATTTTTGGAGAAGATAGACCCAGGAGATGGAAAACAGATTCATTGCGAGCATTCAGAAATATTTTGAAAAATCGTAGTTAGACCCAAAATGCCTTCCATCGACGGAATTTACCGGGAGGAAGCATTCTTGAGGGAGCAATAGGCTTAATTGAAGGAGAAATGACTTTATTCAAGGTCAGCTTTCGATCTTATTGCAAAGCAACGCCAGTTACCACTTCAAAAACATGGCACAGTAAGCGTGCATGAAAGGGAGACAGGTTTCTACATGCAGCATATATATTGGCTTTATTTAACTAGACTGGTTGATTTATAAAAAATAGGGAAAAGTTTTTCAGGAAATAATTTTTGTAGATTAGAATTCTTTAGAACTTTCTTAGACTACGACACTCACTTGTCAGAATCAAAACATACAGACTTCTTATCGATCTAGTAGAGGTGCTCTATTAATCAATAAAGTGAGAAATCGATTCTGACTTTGAAGAGTTATTGGCCTTAGGCGAAGTCACTGAGCTGTTATTTACCAATTTCAAGTTTGAAAATGTGCTAATGTCATTGATATCTGTACAAGCATTTTAAGATTTCTGAATTTTTTTTTCAAACATTTTTATGAGATTTTTTGGTAGCACATGCACAAATATTTCAGGTTCAGAATTATTTATCTTAAATTTAAAATAACCGGTTATGCAATTTTATGCAAATATTCGCTTGTTCGTTATTTTAAAAGAAGCCTTTTTTTGTAATTCCAGCTAAAAAAAAAAAGTATTTTTTCGAACACAAAACACTTAGGGCCAATAACTCTGTAAATGTCAGAGGTCGATTTGATTCTGCATCGATATTATAAACGGATCTCCTCTTCTAAATCAATAACATTTTTTTTATTATTCTAAGAAGAGTCGTGATCTAACAAAGACCTAAAGAATGCTCATCTACAAAAATATTTAGGAAAAATTGAAAGAAAATACGTTGAGGACTGAAAAATGGTGATATGAAATAGTTTTCTCAAAAGTACTGGGAATTTTTGCAGTAAGTTATAAATATATGAGTCAATAAATATATGGGTGTATGAGAGAGAGAGAGAAAGAGAGAGGGAGAGAGAGAGAGAGAACGTCCTTGTTAATCTATTGGGTGCCTGTTTGTCCAGGGCCTGTCGAGGGTTTAAATGAGTGTTGCCTGTATGCGAGATAATTTTTACTGTAATATTACTATTTAATCTTAACAGGTTTTGTCTTTTCTTTCTCTCTCATCGCTATCTCTCTACGCATCTCTCTATCTCTCTATATCTCTCTATATCTCTCTATCTATCTACCTGTCATTTTGTCAATCTATCTTTCCCTTCACCAAACGCAGACACATATACACACGCACACGCGGCTGATAATTTCCACTCTTACTTTCTCTCTATCTCTCTCTCATTTTTATTCTCTCTCCTTCACACTCTCCTTCTTGCTTCCTCTTCCATCTATCCCCTACACAAGAGCTCTACCTTCTCTGTGTCACTTTCCCTCCCTACCTCTCTTCGCCCCCACTCTTCATATGCACGCACGCGCGCTTTCTATCGGCCATCTCCCATTCCTTCCCTCTCTAGTCCTTAATGTTAGTGACACTGACACAAAAAAAAACAGACTTTTTGTTCCCTCCAGAAATCTCATAAACACATTTTCTCCCTAACACTCTTGTCCAAACTTCAGATTTACCTCAGCTCCGGGGCTCCTAATGGCTTACGTGACATTGTTTATTTCGCCTATCAACGCGACGTCGTCTGTCTGATGAATTAGGCACGAAAAGACAGAATTTTCAGTGGTAAATTGTGGATATAGCTCAATGGTAGATAAGTAGAATTTTAAAGACAAAGGACACGCTCGGTCAAACCCATGCCCAAAACATAACATGAAGAAAAAATCATGTTAAGAGAAAGATTTTTTTAAACATTATGTCGTTTCAATTTATTAATAAATATTTACTAATTCTGTAATAACCTAGATGCAAAATAAAAGACAATAATTTAAGATTAAGGATTAGGAAAAAAATGGATTGTTAGACTATATAGTATTTTTTGAAATACGATATTTGACAGGACCAGTTGACGGTTACAATACATGAATAAAGGAAGAGAAGTTGTAGCAGTACGTTTTAAATGGTCCGTTAACTGACGAATCTGCAATAAGAGAAAACGCGAGCTCTCTTGATAAAAAAGGAGTATTTTCCTTCAAAATGGTGTGTTTTCCTTCAAAAAGGAAGACACTCCTTTTTTTTCTCCGGAAATATTACTTTTTCACTAATTGCTGATTCGTCAGTTCACGGCCAAAAATGATTTTACATTGGCCCATGAATTAGTAATTAGCGAAAACAGGACATCTCCTCTAAAAGTAGATTTTTTTCTTTATAAAGAAAGACCCTCCTTTTTTATCAGGTGATCTCGCGTTTTCAGTAATTACTAATTCGTCAGTTCATGGACCATTAAAAAAAAGTATCCTTTTGGCCGTAAAATGATGAATCAGCAATTAGCGAAAACGCAAGATCTGATAAAAAGGAGTGTTTTTTGGTTTTGTTTTTTCCAAAAAGGGAGACAATCTTTTTTATTTATACTATTTACATTGTTCGGACTGTTGTCCTCATTTTATTGTCACATTCACGATGTTTCGGCCGTTGTAAACTCTGGTTTTCTTCAGGTGATATACGTTGGAATTTCGAACCGAAGCCTTTACATCGTCTACTGGAGTACATTGTTCTAGTTCCACGTGTCATGCCTTTTCTGGATATCTCAGTTTCAGTTATTTCTCTTTAGTAACTCAACTCTCCAAGATTTTGTTCACCTCAGCTGTGGCCAGGTATTGAACCCATGACTCTTTGAATCAAGTCACCGGATTACTTCAACCAACGCTTTTACCACTGGGCAATGCTTACATTTTCTGTGTAATCCTATAGTAATATATTTCACTACGTACTTGTATTTTAAGAAATTTTAAATTTTCTCCAATAAAATAACTAGTAATGCATTATTACTTCTAATGGTGTTTATATTTGCTTGGAGATACAATAAAATAAATAGTATTTTCTAGATGTTATAATATTTTTATTTTATGGACAAACTTTTATTCTCGCTTTCCTTCAGTACATTTTGTAGGAGTTTTTGTAGTTTCCATTCTGTACATGCTATCAACACTGTGTCATCTGCATATCTTGTGACAGCCAATAATGATTCCTCGTAGGACTTCTAATTCTCTCAGAATCGCCTCACTGTATATAGGCTGAATAAATCTGTTGAGAAGACACATCCTTGTCATACACTTCTTTCTATTTTTGTATATTTACTGAATTTATTTTTCATCAGAATCTAGGCTGTTTGCTGTCAATATATGTTCTGGCGTATTCTAATACCCTTCCAAAATACTAACTTAAAATGGCCGGCTACACCCTTCTGAGCACAACAGTCTGCTAAGCGTAGCTATCCAGTGTCTATTGCAGACGTCAGATTAGGCACGTTTGTATTTGTTCACACCCACAGACCACACCTATATTTTTTTACGGTGACTTTGCTAAGCAGACATTGAGTCTCGTCTGCAGTCACTCTCTCACAGACGCGCCGTCGCCTCTCTCTGTCTTTTCTACAAATACTTCCATGGTAACTGCTCTGACGAGCTGCTTCTACTGGTTCCCAGACTCCATGAATTCAAACGACCTACGAGGCTGGCATCCCGCTCCCACCCTTACACCGTAGAAACTCTCAAATGTAGCCGTCTCTTCTACTCCAATAGCTTCATACCTCGCACCTCTCGCCAGTGGAACACCCTCCCCAGTTACTGCTTCCCTGAAGGCTATAATCTCCAACTATTCAAATGTAATGTCAATCGACATCTCCAGTTACCTTGATCTACCCACTATCCTTCTCCTCATCCTTTCTTCTATCTCACCTATCTGCTCTTGCTCCAAATCTTCTGCAACCCCCTGCATCCTAGTGGCTTCACGCCTTGCTTGGGGCGTAATGCTTAAAAAAAAAAATTACTGAGAGAGCGCATCATTTGGTGTGATCAAAGGTTTGAACAAGGTCAGCACAGTCATCCTCTCGATCACGATGACGTATGACTTCGTGCTAACACGAACATCGACGGTCTTCGAACAGTTCTGTGTATCCAATTTCAGTAACAAGGATTTAGTCAACCCATAGCATGGTTGGCAGGTACATTCAAAAGGTGGTGCATGCTGGGATAACCTGCTCAGTCGCGTTTCCAAAAATCGATCAAGGTGAGATTCAATCCCAGATCTCATTTAACCGGTTACGTTCTCAAACTAAAACAGGAAAAGAAAAGCATAAAGTGGAGTGAACTAATTTCAAATCCAACAGATATTAACATCTTCAACGTTTCTGGCCGCAGAATCTGATAAGGATTTTTTTATCATCTTTTCACGATGGAGTTTTCTATCATTTCGGCCTAAAGACTCCTATTTTAAAGAAGCGAAACGCGTATCACTATCTACGCATTTGTTCTTATGCTATTCTACATGCTAATAACACTGATAATGAATTATACGCGTCTAAGTTTATATATTATCGATATTTTCCGGCTCAGCATATTAGAGAACTTGAACTTGAATTGTGTGAATAATGATTTCTGTTTGGAACAATCCGAATTCACTTCTTAAAAATGAACAGGATTTCATTGACCTGTCGCTCTTGAATATATTTTCAAGGATTGCTTGTCTAAGAGAATGTGTGAGAGCGCAGGCATGTAAAATATAAGCATGAATAATCAAAAGTGCCGATATGCATGTGCTCAAAACCTGATACTAAACAAACATCGATGTACATGTGGATTGTATGAATCAGTATGGACGTAATGAAAAGCGAAAAGGAAAGAAAATGCTAAATGCAAAGGAAGACAAGAAATTATATAGCTTTAAAACAGGAGATGGATGGATCGAGTGAAGAATTGGGATAAATAAGCAAAACGAGATATACATGAAGATAGATAGATAGATAGATAGATAGATAGATAGATAGATAGATAGATAATGAACAGACCGAGATTAGATAGATAGATAGATAGATAGATAGATAGATAGATAGATAGATAATGAACAAACCGAGATTATATAGATAGATAGATAGATAGATAGATAGATAGATAGATAGATAGATAGATAGATAATGAACAAACCGAGATTAGATAGATAGATAGATAGATAATGAACAGACCAAGATTAGATAGATAGATAGATAGATAGATAGATAGATAGATAGATAGATAGATAGATTTGGTGAATGAAAAAATAATTTAGTTATTCGATAGATATTTATATATTATAGATATTCGGCATTGGAATACTTTCTGGTCGTATTTATTTCACTTGAGCAAGGCATTAATATATATTACTTTTGTCTTGCATAATGTAGGACATATTTTATTCATATCCATCCTCTTCTGATAGGTCATGCATCATCTCATTTCTATAAGTTATGAGCGAAGATACGATTTTATAAAATGAATAGGAACATAAATGTGCGTGTTAAAAAACGAATATTAGATTGTACACACTTGCACACGTATGCGCGCACACACACATATGCATATTAAAAACTTTTATATGCATGTAATATATATATATATATATATATATATACATACATATATAATTATATATATATATATATATATATATATATATATATATATATATAATGCCACAATGCCAGCATTTTATGCAAATGCGATATTTATTTCCCAAATATCAAATATATAATATAAAGTTTTATTTTGTCTCCTTCACGACTCTCTATCTCTCTCTCTCTCTCTCTCTCTCTCTCTTATGAATGAATAAAAAAACAAAGAAAAAAAAGAGAAAAAAATATAGCTTAGCTACAGAAAACAGTAAACTAAAGAGATAAAGAAAGAATTTTTGTAAAGAAAGTCATAAACAGTGAATGCTGAGAAAGAAAGAAAGAAAGAAAACAGTAAATTTAATAGGTAAAGAAAAAACGAACGAAAAAAAGGAATTCTCTGAAATGCAAGAATAAATTGAACCGGATTCCAAAGTCGTCTTTCAAATCAATGCAAATGAGTTCGATTATCACTGACTGTTCCAAAGTCGGTGACCTTTATGAGACGAAATTCTTGTCAACTATTCCACAGCGAGGCCTCTTTTTCCTGCGATTTATTTCATTTTCATTCCTTTTTCACATCACTGTCTCCTCCATTATCAGTTTTCCTTCGATCTCTTTTCAATCCCAATCATTCAGTATCAATCGATCCCCCGACTCCCTCCCTTCCTTTCTTTCCAAAAGTGTTTCGTTTCTTTTCTTTTCTTTTTCTTTCTTTCTTTCTTTCTTTCTTTCTTTCTTTCTTTCTTTCTTTCTTTCTTTCTTTCCAGTAATTCTCTCCATTTGTTACTGAGTGAATTTTTCGAACTCATATTCACATCGTTAACGGTTTTATCACGACGCTTCGACTAATATCTCATATTTAGGCTTCCTCAGATGTATAATTTATCCAGTGTGTGTTTTTATTTGGCGGGGGTACTTTTTTGTTTTCTTTGTTTTTTGGGGTTTTTTTTTTATTTTATTTCAGTGCAGGTAGTTCTACATCTATGCACAAAAGTTTCCCACAGACAGCAATCGTCAACAATATATGCTAATTAAATGGGAAAATATGACAATGCCTTGCCATGACAGATTTGACAGCCTACCTGCTTATGGAGTTTAATTCTATGCTAGATTTTTCTTTCTGAATTCGCGCCAAATTCATTACATCGACTGAAGGCTGGATCGGTTTGTAAATTCATTTAAACACTTCTAGTGTAATAAGTTTGGCTATCACTAAATGCGCCAATACGGTGGCCTTGTGCCATATTAAACTAAGTAGAAGCTTCTACTCAGGCTGCCTTTTCCCCCAAAAACTGCGCTACTTTATCGAACAGACTCTTGTGTGTATGCTTCCCTAAACTCTACAATCCTAACCTCTTCTAGTCAAAGGTCAATCGTTATCCATCCTCCTTATCTTAATAATCTTCACTTCCTATCACCTCCTCTTTCATTCATATGATACATCTTATGCGATAATCCTCTCGCTTGATTGGCTCTCCAGGTTTTTATCAAGTGACCTTTAGAAAGAAATGTATACTTAGCACAAGTGTTCAAATTACGGGTGGCCAATCGTAACAGCGAATGTCATTTGCCCGAAAACTGCTTATTCGATTTAGCGCTTTCGGTGAAGCCAATTTTCAGTCAAATGACATTCACTGTTATGAAGCGGGCCGCTAATTACCAACCCTGCCGCTTTATTTTCGGACACGTGTAAACTCCTGTACAAATTAACTGAAACAAAACGGATAATAACATTATTATTTACTTTTTACCAATGAAACATGACCCGGTGCACATGTTAGTACTATGTATGCCATTCCATGAATTCTTTCTTTGCAGATTAGCCACAGATTCTCAATTGGATTTAAATCAGGAGAGTTTCCAAGCCAGTCGATAGTACTTTGATTTGCTCACTGGTAAGGTATGCCAGTGTGTTACAATTTTCATACGCTTCCTTGGAGTAACGTCCATCGTAGAAAATGGCTGTAGGACAACTAATCAGCAGTCGAGACAATAGTGTCTGGGCGTGATGAAAATCTGATGCAATCACGGATGACGCAGTATTTTTCAAGGTCAAACAATTTTCCTCATACACCACGAAAATAGATTCATAATACTCCACATCACGGCAAATGACCTAATCAGAGGAAAAATTAGAAATCGATTATGGCCTGTCACTCCAGTGGGTCTAAAACTGAATGTATGGTGAAAGCAACAAAACTAAAGTGATTGTTTCAATTAATTTGAACAAGGGTGTACAACCATGAGCTTCTTTGGTCAATCCAGATTGGTGTCAGTCATTAAACAGTTTTCTAAGTTATTTTTACTATAAAAATAGAATGGAAATATTTCTTTTAATTTTTTTTCATTTTGAAAAGTTTGTCATAATCAACCAATAGTCTTTATATATGCAGAATTCACTTCCTTCCAGTTAAAAAAATATTTCATTCTTTTCACATAATTCATTCATCAGAACGATTTTAAAAGTGAAACTCTAGCTTGAGCGACTTTCTAGTTTAGTATTTAAAAATACTGTTATCCATGGCCGATAGCTTCCAAGACCATCAACAGATGTCTGAAATCTTAGATGGTACCGAACTCTACATATATATATATATATGTGTGTGTGTGTGTGTGTGTGTGTGCATGTTTCATTAAAAAACGACAGACAAGTTACTACGGTTAAGCTTTTTATTTAATATTTCTTGTGTTCGAACAAGAGCTTTCTTTTCTGGACAAAGGGTGTGTAAAAACTGTCTAAGTGTTTTATATTTCCGAGCACTTTAGGCTATACCATTTTCATTATCAAGGATGTTTCGATTTTTCAGCTTAATTGAGTGTGTGCATTATGCGTATGTCTTAGTGGATAGTAGGGATGTTTTAATTTCCGAATACGGTTAGCACATTGTGGCCTTGTTCGTAGTTAATATTGTTAAGATATTTTTTTTCTTTTTTACTATTAAAGCTTCCATTATTTTTAATCTTTTTTTACAGGTGGATGCATTTAAAATATTTGTGTTTTCTACTAGTATGTTTCGAATCGAGTCTGGTAAGTTTGTGTGTGTCTTTAAATAGGTTCTAATGGAGCTGTGATTAGATAGGTGTAACGTAAGCCGTCTGGATAAGCTTGTAGTTGTGTAACCGTGTGTTAACTAAAATAAGAGACTGGCATTATTCGTAAAGAAAGAGAGCAATTATACCATGTGACGGCACTTGGTCCAGGGTCGAATCCTTTGGTCACGGCGCCAACGGTGACGTCGCTCCTCCGGGTCGCTCCTTGCTGCTCCAAGTGTGACGTTCCAACCCCTTGGTTAGATGATTACCAGCCTCACCTTTCCCAACTCGCTTCCAACACCTGGTTACCAGGGTAACTGTACTGATCTCCGGTCTGCCTACCCACGTTGTGATTAGATCTTAGACAGACGGGATCAAACAGGGATTGGGGCCGTATGCAAGTTGAGTTCGACGGGGTGGCAAAACACAAGTAAAAGAAAAAACTCACGAGACCAAAATTACTGATAAAAAGGGTAACAACCTTTTATATCTAATGTTCGTTACATAAAATTATTCTTACTTCTGACCCGCTTTGTGGACTGTGGCACCAAGCTTCTATCATACAACTTAAAGACTTCGAGTTGCCTACTCTCTAGAATTTTGTGTGTCGGAGTGTGGTTTAGTTTTGACACTGGGCGCTAACCTCTACCAGTCGTTCACGGCTGATTCTTCTCTTCGGCTTGAGTTGGACGTATTTCTGTTCTTGGGCTTGGTTTGATTTCAACTTCTTCTAAGCATAACTGCAAGTAACTTCTTCTTCCATCCTGCAACTCTTTTCTGTCGACTGAGGTTGAACTGATTTGCTTGTTTGGCCTGCAACTTTACTGCCTGTCTGAGGTGATCTGAGCTCTCTGTCGTCTGAGGTGATCTGAGCTCTCTGTCGTCTGGAGGTGGACCCTTCGCCGCCGTCCGGGGCTGAACTGATTTCTTTCGATTGGGGTCCTGCTTTTATTGACGCCGCAACAAACTGGGGTGGGTCTGTCGGCGTCAGGGTTTTCTGATAATTCCAAAAGTCGCATTACTTGATTTCCCATTATCGCTCTTATTTTCACCCCTACTTTCTCACAGTGCCTCTGATGGGGAGGCGCATACCCATCTCC
>CAHIKZ030000355.1:517500-572500 GCA_903632075.3 Acanthosepion pharaonis | reverse complement strand
AATTATACTCGTCCCTAAAACCTTTGGTGTCTTGATTTATGAATAATCAACCCAATAGCAAAAGGGACAAAAAAAATGTATAAAAAAAAAGAACAAAGAACATGTACGTCAGCCGAAAAAAATCGTCTAGCATGCAAGTCCAAAGTCCAAAGAAAAAACCCCGATACGAGAAAGCAAAATAACTAAATAAAGAGCTCAGTACGTTAAGTCGAGCAGACCTATATATATATATATATATATATATATATACTACAATTTTGGTCAATAAAGTGTGCGTGTTCTCTTGTGCTTCTTTAAACCTGGGTAACATACACAACACATATCAGAGTCATGGAAAGATTCCATTCACTCTGTTTACATGCCATCCTCAAAATCCATTGCACATCAAAGACATCAGATACGGATGTTTTGAAGTCGCCTCTGATGCCCAGTATTAAAACAGAAATAAATAATGACAGGCTACGTGAAAAGAGTCATTTGATTAGTGACTATGATAGGCACATACAAATCCGTTTAATCCAGTATGGGGAGTTAGCGGCTGCAACAGGCAAAATTTTACGCATTCTTTTCATCCAAAATAAATTGCACAAAACCTTGAAAAAATTTATTTGATGATATAAATGTTAAATTTCTTTCAGAAAATGACTTTTTGGGATTTTCTTCCCACATTTTCGATAATTTAGGCATTCCGGGATTTTGAAATATCAGAAGAGATTTTTTTCAAACCCTGTCCCATTGTTTTCGGATAATCGATGAGGCACTGTAAGTCCTTCTTTATGAACCTTTTTCTGTTACTCATTCCTCTATTTGCATAAATTTTAAGTCGCATTATTTGTTTTCCTTTGATTCTTTTACGATGTAACACAAGTGCGTTAAATTCTCTAAGCGTTCTTTCTTCTTTATATTTCAGAAAAACTTCACCTGCTGTTATCATGAGCTTTTCTTTGCGATTCTTAATCTCTATCGAATTCATCATTTCTAATATACTTTCTTGATCAATGTAAGAAAGCGATGCCACTGTGACGGAAATGGAACTTGCTTTTGGGGGTTCAAAAACGCAGAAAGTTCCTGAGACAAAGGAATCAATAATAGTAAATTAAAGGCAGGAGACACGGCGAGAACTAGAAAAGATCTAGCTGAAAAACGAGTCAACGAACATAAAGGAAAATAGAAGTTTCTGGTGGTTCAGAAGACACAGCGATTTGCCAGGAAGAAGTTGAGAACGAAACAGAGATCTGTGACTCGGGTAAAGGATGCTGAACGAAACAGAGATCTGAGACTCGGATAAAGGATGCTGAATGAAACAGAGATCTGAGACTCTGGTAAAGGATGCTGAACGAAACAGAGATCTGAGACTCGGGTAAAGGATGCTGAACGAAACAGAGATCTGAGACTCGGGTAAAGGATGCTGAACGAAACAGAGATCTGAGACTCGGGTAAAGGATGCTGAACGAAACAGAGATCTGAGACTCGGGCAAAGGATGCTGAACGAAACAGAGATCTGAGACTCGGGCAAAGGATGCTGAACGAAACAGAGATCTGAGACTCAGGTAAAGGATGCTGAACGAAACAGAGATCTGAGACTCAGGGCAAAGGATGCTGAACGAAACAGAGATCTGAGACTCGGGTAAAGGATGCTGAACGAAACAGAGATCTGAGACTCGGGCAAAGGATGCTGAACGAAACAGAGATCTGAGACTCGGGTAAAGGATGCTGAACGAAACAGAGATCTGAGACTCGGCAAAGGATGCTGAACGAAACAGAGATCTGAGACTCAGGTAAAGGATGCTGAACGAAACAGAGATCTGAGACTCAGGTAAAGGATGCTGAACGAAACAGAGATCTGAGACTCGGGTAAAGGATGCTGAACGAAACAGAGATCTGAGACTCCAGGTAAAGGATGCTGAACGAAACAGAGATCTGAGACTCAGGCAAAGGATGCTGAACGAAACAGAGATCTGAGACTCGGGCAAAGGATGCTGAACGAAACAGAGATCTGAGACTCGGGTAAAGGATGCTGAACGAAACAGAGATCTGAGACTCGGGTAAAGGATGCTGAACGAAACAAAGATCTGAGACTCGGGTAAAGGATGCTGAACGAAACAGAGATCTGAGACTCGGGTAAAGGATGCTGAACGAAACAGAGATCTGAGACTCGGGTAAAGGATGCTGAACGAAACAGAGATCTGAGACTCGGGTAAAGGATGCTGAACGAAACAGAGATCTGAGACTCGGGTAAAGGATGCTGAACGAAACAGAGATCTGAGACTCAGGGCAAAGGATGCTGAACGAAACAGAGATCTGAGACTCCAGGTAAAGGATGCTGAACGAAACAGAGATCTGAGACTCAGGTAAGGATGCTGAACGAAACAGAGATCTGAGACTCGGGTAAAGGATGCTGAACGAAACAGAGATCTGAGACTCAGGTAAAGGATGCTGAACGAAACAGAGATCTGAGACTCAGGTAAAGGATGCTGAAACGAAACAGAGATCTGAGACTCGGGCAAAGGATGCTGAACGAAACAGAGATCTGAGACTCGGGTAAAGGATGCTGAACGAAACAGAGATCTGAGACTCGGGTAAAGGATGCTGAACGAAACAGAGATCTGAGACTCGAGTAAAGGATGCTGAACGAAACAGAGATCTGAGACTCGGCTAAAGGATGCTGAACGAAACAGAGATCTGAAACTCGGATAAAGGATGCTGAATGAAACTGAGATCTGAGACTCGGGTAAAGGATGCTGAACGAAACAGAGATCTGAGACTCGGGTAAAGAATGCTGAACGAAACAGAGATCTGAGACTCGGGTAAAGGATGCTGAACGAAACAGAGATCTGAGACTCGGGTAAAGGATGCTGAACGAAACAGAGATCTGAGACTCGGGTAAAGGATGCTGAACGAAACAGAGATCTGAGACTCGGGTAAAGGATGCTGAACGTAACAGAGATCTGAGACTCGGGTAAAGAATGCTGAAAGAAACAAAGATCTGAGACTCGGTTAAAGGATGCTGAATGCCGACAACATAAAGCGAAACCGCTTTTTTAAAGGTTTGATAGACAAGATAATTACATCTACTAAAATCAGTCAGTACAATTGAGAGAATAATCCTGCTAAGCCATTAAAATGGAGAGGGGGAATACGAGTGAGCAAGGTGCATTGGAAAAGCACACGCAGTTAGTCTATATAAAAAAAATGTTCGCAAGAAACAAAATGCCGGTAGATGATAATATACATTTTGCATTTGTGTAATTTTTAGTCTTGTCAGCCTTTCGCAATTTAAAATTTCAATGTTCAAACATCTTCGGCGTTTCCTCTCGGTACTTAATTACAACCGACAATTACGATTACATATCACCCCACCTCATCATACCCATACAGTTTTGGACAGAATTATTCACTTCACTCCATAATTACGAATAAGGTTGTAAAAACACAAATTATCATGAAAACTTTATATGCTTTTGTTCACAAATAATGCATTTAAAAGAATGTGCAGTGATGCCTACAGTCTGTTTAAATCTTTTACCGCTCATCATTTCAAATAATATTCTTCTTTATATGCCGTGTCCCCTCAGGACGTAGGGGATCAAGGCTCTCCAAAATTTCCTGGCCTTTGTTACTTTGTAGCTCTTAATAAATTGAGCCGACCAAGCATAGAAATAAATACAACATGGGAACTAGTAATAAGGAGTGCCAGAGAAAAGCAATGATAACAACAAAGTTGCAATATGAGCTCTGGTAAAAACATGAACTGATAACAGCAAAATTGCAATATGAAAAGGTTGCTGAAGACATTATGTTTATAATACCCAGAAATTCATAACCAGATGTCCTCAAGGACACATGGCACAGTGGATAAAGGCGTTGGTTAGATATATTGACAGGACCTAAAGAGTGTGAGTTCAATACCTGGTTAAGAACTTTCAGAGGGAAAATTGACAGGAGATAATTGATAACTGACATCCGTGGCACGTGGAACTAGAACAGTCTATCCCAGTGAGCGAAATAAAGTGTTCAGTTCGAAATTCCAACCACCTGAAGAAGGCCACAGCGTACAACGGCCGAAACGTTGTGATAAAGATGGGGACAATAGTCCGAATAATGTAAATTTTGTCATTTTCACTAAACCGCCATCTATTGACTCAAGCTAAAGCATTAATTATGTTAACCTTCGTTTTTCTCTGTCCCTCTTGTCAATCTTTCTTGTAAGCATCAGATTTTCCAAGTCATCCGTCCTCCTTATGTTCAGCTGAAATTTCCACTGTGTCTTTTTGATGCTAAGTATAAATTTCCTTTTTGTTTCCATTTCGAAACAAAAAAGAAATTTATACTTAGCTTATACTCTAAAACATCGTCGTTGCACACATATTCGGTTCATGTTATCCTCAACATCCTCCTGTAGAATCACGTTTCTGTTCCTTCATTCATCACGATGTGGTGAACACAATCAATGTTTTCCTCTTTGGTGACAGTTGCAGGGGATCCAGACCTTGGGTCATGTTCAAGACTCTCCCTTCTTCTCCTAAATTCATCTGCCCACATTTACACTGTTGATAAGGCTGAAGCATCATCCCCTATTGTAGCAAACATGTCAGCATGTTCTTGGAGAACTTGTTATGTCGAGTCTTATAGTTGAAAGAATAAATTTGGGCTGCGTGTTCAAAGGCTTGTATCCTCAACACATTTATATTATACTTCAATGAAAGCAAACAGAAAAGCATAGAACAATACTGAAAAAAGAAAAAGGCATTTTTCTAAGCATTCAACCCCAAGTAAGGCAGGAAGCCACTAGCACGCAATGAGTTACATAGAGTTGGGTCGAGAGCAAAGAGGAGTGATAGAGGAAAGGATGAAGAGAAGCATAGGGGATAGATCAAGGCATCTGCGGACGTCGATTGATATTACATTTGAATAGGTGTAGATTATAGTTATCAGGGAAACAAGAAAAGGGGAGGCAGTTCCACAGTTAGAGGTGCGAAACATGAAGCTATTGGAATAGAAGAGACGGCTACATTTAACAGTTTCGACAGTGAACGGGTGAGAGCGAGATGCCAGCCTCGTAGGGCGCTTGAATTCATGAAGTCTAGGAACCAGCGAAAGCAGCTCATCGAAGCAGTTACCGTGAAATATTTGTAAAAACGACAGAGGGAGGCAACGGCACATCTGTGAGAGAGCGACTGCAGACAAGATGCCAGATCAGGGCCAATTACATTGCATATCCGTCCCTGGATTTTATCAAGGACCTTAAGACAAACAGAAGGGGCACCGGACCATATATGGCAGCAATACTCTATGCAAGGGCGAATGATTGATCTGTAGATTTGAAGGATTGATTCCGGGGAGAAAAATTTCCTGACGCGGCACAGGGAGCCAAATTTCCTTGCGGTGGACGAAGCTATTGACTCAATGTATTTGTTCCATCTCAGGCCAGCAGACAATTTTTACATCAGGGCCAATTACATTTATATTGAATAACAATCAATTTGCATTTATATTGTATGAAGATTAAAATGATATGTATAGTAATAAGCGTAGATTTTTTATTGAAATCTTGTATTGTTAGTTTGATTAATGTTAAACTCCCACTCTCTATATCTATCTATCTATCTATATATATATGTGTGTGTGTGTGTCTGTGTGTGTGTGTGAGTGTGTTTGTGTGAATGATGCTTGTGAATTTAACTGAGAGGTTAAGTGTTGAAAAATTTGTGATGAAAATTTCGCAATGTAGGATATAGTAATAAACTGTTGATAATAAAATTAAATGATTAATAAAATTAAAAAATTTATGTTAAATAATAAATTCACATTAAATTTGTGTGAATTGAGTTCAATAAAGTTGTCTTCCTTTGACTGCTCTTGAAGTTGGAATGTTCGTAAAATTTCAAAAGATGATTTCGTTGTCGAAAAGTCCTTCGCTTTGTTTGAATGAAAATGCAATGTTTATTCACTAGCAGGAATGATCATGTGCTGCTGGGTAAATGGATTGATGAGTGAGAGAAATTTCTGGAAGTTTTTTATATGTTCGCAAGTAACTTTGAAAATTTCAGATGAAGTGACATAGTTTCGTATAGCAAATAATTTGAACTCACAATGCTCACTGGAAATGTGAGTTAGTGCTCTGTAGTTATTTACTTGGATAGGCTCCAGAGAAATTGGCGCTAAAAGTATTAACTTAATCATGTGGTGAAAAAAACTTCTTCATGGCTGTATAGCAATGCCCACTTGTATGTTTTTGACCAATTAGAACTTGACTATTCAAAAAAATATGTACGAAGTTGGATCTATTCAAAATATCAATGTGATCCACATTTTGCACAGAAATTGAACAAGGTAAACATATAGAATTAGAATTCTACATATCCTTTGGGGCTAAACACTTTTTCCTGTACCACCACGATGCCACACGTTGTCCATTTTCAAGGTGTCCCTACTCGTTAGAACTGAAGAATTCTTTGAGTAGTCAGATATGTATTTATCTGATAATAAACAATGCGGTTCTTAATAAGTCGAGTTGTAATTAATGCATACAAGATTTCACATCTCTAGCATCACTCCTTCATAGTAAGCCTATGAAACTTTCAGTACAGCCTCCTATCTGGAAAGAAACAATGCAGTTATTAATAAGAGGAGTTGAAATTAATTCATGCAAGATTTCACAGTTCTAGCACTATTCCTTCATAGTCAGAATATGAACTTTTCAACCCATCATTGTAACTGGACAGCAACAATGCAATTAAGAATAGTTGAAATTAATGTATGCAAGATTCCGCAGTTCCAGAATCACTCCTTCAACGTAAATATGTCAACTTTTCAGCCCACACTCGTACATGGAAAAAACAATGCATTTATTAATTAGAATAGTTGAAATTAATGCATGCAAGATTTCACAGCTCTAGCATCACTCTTTCATGGTAAGCTTATGAAACTTTCCGTCCAACCTCCTACCTGGAAAGAAACAATGCATTTATTAATAAGAGGAGTTAATTTAAATTAATGCATGCAAGATTTCACAGCTCTAACATCACAACTTCACAGTCAACTTATGAATTTTTCAACCCCCACCCCAGTATCTCGTCTTACAAGGTCTTCATTTTATTGCCTCGGATGAGGCAATTTCGTCTTGGACAATGTCGTCTATTTCATGCTGCGATCACGATAACTCGTCCTATAGTAATGATTTATTCTTACCGATGTTAGCATTATATCCTTTTGCAAACAATATTCTGCTTGAAAGATGCTGAAGATGACGATACTGAGGTTCAGGGTAAGAGGGGCCGAACATGTGAGCAACAATGAGCTTCTGGAGAGAATGGAAACAAAAAGGAAACTTGTATTTAACATTAGAAAGAGACAGTTGAAGTATCTGGGGCGTCTAATGTGGAAGGAGGGCTTGGAAAATCTGATACCCACAGGATACATTGAGGGAAAGAGGGATACAGGAAAGCAGTGCGTAACATGCTTGATAGGCTTGAGCAACTGGATGCCAGAATAGGGTTTATGAGTTATAAGATAAAACTTATTAAGAGCTACAAGGGAAGATTGGGAGGGTCATGATCGCCTACGTCCTGAAGGGACATGGCGCATAAAAGAAGAAAGAAGCTTTTTTCTGTAGCTATGGATTAAGTCTTGAACGGCTGCCTTTTGTATAAACCCCGAGCATGAATTTCAACCCTTAAAATTTACAGAGGACTTTTCTTTTAAAAAGATCCCAATTAATTGAGATACAACGTGTTATATAGGAATAAAGTGTCGCTACCGACAGTTGAATTTGAACGTAGATCCCCAGTGATCAAACACAAGCGATCCCATTATTGAATTAAGTAGACCACGTGACCATATAGGAAATGCATATAGCGATTTTCCATGCGTAGATTACGTGTGTCACAAGGCCGAAATTATGAGGCACACAGGAAACACATATATGTAGGAAGTAGCTGACGACTAAAGATTGTTATTTATTTTAATATTCGGATCACCAATTCTATTCTATCCTTTATTACTATTCGGATCATCATTTCTATTCTATACGCTATTGCAATACGTATCACCATTTCTATAGCATGGTCTTTTAATATTCGGATAACCATTTCTATTCTATCCTCTATTACTATTTGCATCACCATTTCTATTCTATCCTATATTACTATTCAGATCCACATATCTATTCTATCCTCTATTACAATTCGGATAACCATTTCTATTCTATCCTCTATTGCTATACGTATCATCATTTCTAATCTATCCTCTATTACTATTCAGACGCTCATATCTATTCGATCCTCTATTACTAATTGGATCACCATTTCTATTCTATACTTTATTACTATTAGGATCTCCATTTCTATTCTATCCTCTATTACTATACGGATCACCAATTCTATTCCATCATCTATTAGTATTCGGATCACCATTTCTATTCTATCCTTTATTACTATTCGAATCACTATTGCTATTCTAACCTCTTTTCCTATATGGATCACCATTTTTCTTCTATCCTCTATTACTGTTCAGATCCACATATCTATTCTATCCTCTATTACTATACGTATCATCATTTTCAATCTATCCTCTATTAATATACGGAGCACCCTTTCTATTCTATCTCTATTACTATTCGGATCACCATTTCTATTCTATCCTCTAGTACTTTAACGACCACCATTTCTATTCTATCCTCTATTACTAGTCTGATCACCATCTTTATTCTATCCGCTATTACTATTTGGATCACTATTTCTATTCGGATCAGCATTTCTATTCTATCCTTTATTACTATTCCGATCATCATTTCTATTCTATCCTCTATTACTATTCGGATCACCATTTCTATTCTATTCTCTATTACTATACGGATCACCATTTCTATTCTAACCTGTATTAATATACGGCGCACCATTTCTATTCTATCTCTATTACTAGTCTGATCACCATTTCTATTCTATCCTCTATAACTATTCTGATCATCTTCTCTATTCTCTCCTTTATTACTATTCGAATCACCATTTCTATTCCATCCTTTTTTACTATTCGGATCACCATTTCTATTCTATCCTCTATTACTATACGTATCATTTCTAATCTATCCTCTATTACTATACGGAGCACCCTTTCTATTTTATCCTCTATTACTATTCGGATCACCATTTCTATTCTATCCTCTATTATTTTACCGACCACCATTTCTATTCTATCCTCTATTACTATTTTGATCACCATCTTTATTCTATCCTCTATTACTCTACGGATCACTATTTCTACCCTATGCTCTATTACTATACGGTTCGCTATACTCTTCTCTGCTCACTTTATTATTTCTTTTTTCGGATCAATATACGGATTACATTTCGATTGAGTATTATCGAGTAATACTATTAGTGCGTTATTCGAAGGTGTCTGACACCAGTATTGTTCAATAGCGTTACTATATTTGTATCTGCGATCACAAAATCTCTTCTACAACGATCATTTCGAAAGCTATAACGAGTATTCGTTGACATCGCAAAAGTTGCAACGGGTGTTCGTTGACATCACAAAACAAGGAAAATAGTATAATCTAACCCAATTAAGAGTCTGTCCGGATTATGCATTGAAATTAAGAAACAACTTAAACATTCTGCATTTCTATTTGCTAATACATGTACACCCTTGTGCAAATTAACTGAAACTAAATTGCTTTAGTCTCCTTTCTTGCACCATACGGTCAGTTTTAAACGCACTGGAGTGACAAGGTGTAATCAATTTCTATCTTTTCCTCAGATTAGTTAATTTGCATTGTTGTTCAGTAATATGAATCTATTTTCGGGGTGTATTATGAATTTTTGGCATTGTAAAATATTGCGTCATCCGTGAATGAATCAGATTTTCCTCACGCCCAGATACCTCGACTGTCGATTAGTTGTCTTACGGACATTGTCTGTGATGAACGTCCGAAAATTGTAACACTGCATGAACACAATGGCCAGCCTTACCAGTAAGCAAATAAAAGTACGATCAACTGGCGCGGATTGTCCCCTGATTTAAATCCAACCGAGAATCTGTGGTCAATCTGCAAGCAACGACTTTGTGGAATGGACATACGAAGCACTAAAATGTGCATTGGATCATGTTTCATGAGAATAATATGAAAAAAAGTGTATTATAATGGAATTATTCGTCTTGTTTCAATTAATTTGAACATGGGTGTAACTGAGGACGTTTTCGTTAATCGGTGTCAAATCGAACGTTTTAACATTAAACAAAAGCTAAAACAAATTCTTTAAATTCTTATTTTTTTTATCTTATACCTTTAATATCGAATTACTGTAATCCTAAATGCTGATTAACTTTTAAAGTATTTAACTTGTGCCCCTTGTCCTTATCTCTATGCGAACCAAATCCAGTCAAAGATTGAGTGGAGATAACACGGTATTCGTTATCTTTTTGCATAAAATTGAAGTTAAGACCATCGGCATGTATCATTGCTTCCTGGATAAACACACCTCATTTTCTGTTTAAAATTTGGAATGCACTAAATGACACATGTAATAGTACCGATACTCTAAAAAGAAATATACATTTAATTAATTAAACCTTCAATGAGCAATCAAAAAGTTGCTTTAATTTTTCATCGTGGCCTAATTAATCTGCTTGACCTAAATAAATTATTATAAATATAATTTTTTTAAGGAAAAATGCTATGCCCCTTCAAAATATAGGTTTGTTTTGATTAATTCACTTACTATGGCTTAGCAGGTTATTTAAAACCAGAAAATATTTTTTAGATTGTCAGAATTTTTTTATAATAATATTTTAATACTGCAAGTCTGAGTAATTAACCCATAGATGGGGGACGAAGAGGTGGATTTATACCTTTCCCAAGGATATTTGCGCGTAAGGGAATATAACGAACCCAACTGGAATTGGAACACAGTTCTCCGATTAACAATTCCGAACCAGTATCCATTACACCATCCGAACATCCAAGCTTACAGCAGATGGTATTGCCAAGCGTTCACCCATCTAGGCACTGGCCAGGGTCGACGTTGCTTAACTTTGGTGCTCTTACTGGAAACGGTGTTTCAACGTGATGTGTACGTAAGCCTCAGGATATAGATGATCATGACTATCCACAGATTTTGTTTCCTTGTTATCTGCGAATTGCCATGATTTACCCTTGTCAGGTTACCCTGATATTTAGCCCATAGCTGAGGGGAAAATAGGCGAATTCATAACTTCCTCAAATGGGTTTATGCGAAAGTGAACACGGGAGGCTAACCTGGAATTGGAACTCGACTCGCCGATTTCATGTCTTCAACAATATCAGCGAAATTATAATCGATTATTCAATTTTTAACATTTGACACAAATAAACAGATAACCGAGATAATATTTGACCTAATTAACGCATACACACACGCATTTATATATATATATATATACGCCTCCGAAAAAATAAATTTCGGTCGAGCACTTTAGAGAGAAAGCGCGAATTTCTCAACAGTGACTGCTACTGCTGATAATGCAAAGCTCTTCTATGAATCGGGCACTCTGAATCACTAGCATTTTTATTCAAAATATATACGTAAAAATTCACATTCCTCTCTTACGAGAGCCGATCGCTTAGGTGAAAAATCTCCGGCAAATGCCAAATCCGTCGGGTTTCGATACTGGCTTGAGGCGCTCGGATGTCTAGCTACACTGATGAGCTGTGATACAGCGAAACAGTCTTTCTGTGAATGAATATATATATATATATATATATATATATATATATATATATATATATATATATATATATACATATATATATATATATATATATATATATATAGTACCCATCAAAGATTTACATACTTCTGTCAGGGATCCGAAGATCTATATGCTAGGATCAAAGTGTAGTATCTGTTCACCTTTACCTATGATCAGTGTGTAGTGCGTTTGTGTTACTCACACAAAATATATATACATAAGAAGTCTGATCAAAAAGTATCGGGACTGTTGCTATGGTAAATCGCAGAGTGAACTCGCCTGGCGCAGATAGACATTTAAATCCATCGTGCCAGTGCAGTATCTTATAATGGTTTCACTCGCTTCCATTGTTTATACCAGTGCTTGGAATAAAAGTTTGTAGAGTGTGGTGGTCTCACCACATCACAGAAGTTCCATCAGTGACCAAGGCTTGTACAGCAGTTTTTGGCCAATGACTACATTCCCCAGTTCCGATTGCCACTATATTTCCCAGATCTCGCCCCTTGCAACTTTGTCCTCAAATCAAATACTACATGAAAGGATCAAGATTTCAAGACATCGATAAAGTCCAAGAGAAAGAAGGCAGCCCCCCACCCAATGTGTTCCAGGAATTCTTCCATCAATGGAAACTATGCTGGATAATGTGTGCAGATTCTTGTATCGTTTCAGAGTTTTCTTAACACCCTTTTACAAAGCTTAACAATAGTCAGCTCAAACCGATAATGGAATATTGTTGCCACATATATATCCTGATAATCATCACTTACTACCTTCTCTTACTTCCACACAACTTCGTTTTCTAATTCTCTATTTTGAGTCGGTTTTAGGTTTTGTGTGAACATTTAATAAATAAAACATGGTGATGACTTTCACAGTCAACTCTTGGATATTGATTCAAAGGGTCAAATATTATTTCGAAATCATTTCTAGCTTTTAATCTGCAGGACTTTTCCCCATTTACAAGCGTCTTATTATTATTATTATTATTATTTATTTGCCGTGTCTCTTCAAGATGTTGGCGATCATGCCTCTCCACAATTTCCTGTTCATTGTAACTCTTAATAACTTTTGTTTTTTTCTTATTTTTCCCCAAATCCTGTTCCGTCATCTATTTACTCATGATCACTACTAAGGTTATGCGTTGTTTTCCTCTGTCCATCTTGCTTTCAGTCTGTCCTGTAAGTATCGAATTTTCCAAGCTCTCTTTTCTCATCATGTGCCCTAGAAATTTCAACTCTCTCTTCTTGATGTTAAGTATTACCATTTTTTTATTATTTTCTCTAAAACATCCCCTCATGCATTTTGTCTTTTCTTGCTATCTCTCCTTATCATTGTCCGTCCAACCATTTACTCAAGCACGTCAAGTAGGTTATGCGTTGTTTTCCTTCGTCCTTCTTGCCTCAAATCTGTTCTGTGAGTATCAAAATTTCCAGGCCTTATTTCCTCATTATGTTCCCTAGAAATTTTAGCTGTCTTCCTTTTTATTTCTATTTTTTATAAAACTTCATTGCTCACATGTTCGTTTCCATGTAATCCTCAGCATCCATCTGTAGAACAACATTTCTGTCTCTTCATGCCTGTTCATTGGTGAGAAGATCGTCCATCATTCACTGCCTTATAGAAGAACATATCACGTAACAGTTCAGTACTCTTTTCTTTGCTTCTAACGGAGTTTTTCTGTTTCTTAATACTCTGCTTAACTTTTGAAAGGCATCTTTCCCTGTTTCGCCTTCGTATTTCCGTATCGCACTTTCCGTCCTCTGTTAGAACAGATATTTAAAATTTGGGGTGTTGGTTCTTAATTGTCTATACACTGTACAATGCTTTTTTATGCTTGTTACGTGATCCATATCGACAATTGCTCTATCTTGCTCTGTTCCCTAATTTTACATTTAGGTCCATCAGGATAATTTCTTCTAACTTGTTCTCGTATTTGATATTTTCTGTTGCGTTATAAAACATATCTGTTTCGTCTTCTCTGGTCTCTGACATCATAATGAACGGCTTCCCTTTCAGTGTCAGCAGAAGAAATCCGTTTGACAATTGCCAATACCTCAATAAGCAACAGTTTCTTATCTTTATCTAATATTATTCCAACTCCTCTTTCATTTTTTCTGTTCCTACATATATGATTCTGATCGGTGGTTATAAAATTCACTAGTTACACTCAAAAATGTTAGGAACATTTCTCTGAATATTTCTGTTTACGAATTATTTTTTCTTCATTTCATAAAAATGACGTTTGCATTATAAAGGTAAATGGTATTTATAAAAAAAATGATGTTACATATGGACACAATTATTACTAAAATGAAATTAAACCTTTTTTGCATTTAACATATACATATATATATAGACATATTTTTATACGTTCTTTTTATAGATACAAATTTTTAAGTAAATGCTCTGTTTATAATAAACAGTATTAACGACATTTACCGGCCTGAATGTTCGAGAAATTTTCATAGAAAGTATGCGTCCTCCGACAGGACTTGAACCTGTATCCTATACGCAACAGTCATATAGCCTGACGTGCTTTTACCGATTGAGCCACAGAGGAGGGTTTCGGTTAGCGAGTTCGATTTTACTGTTTTTAAACAAAATCCTCCATGATTTTCTCTCGTACATTCATATCTGCTCCATGCGTATCCAAATATAAACAAATGATGTCACACATTATGAAATGGACAAAGTCCGACAATTCTTTTAAGACGTTTTTTATGTTTATACGTTGTTTTTATAGGTACAATTTCTCGGACATTCAGGCCGGTAAATGACGTTAATACTGTTTATTATAAACAGAGCATTTACTTAAAGATATTTATCTATAAAATAAAACGTATAGACATAAAATATGTCTTAAAATAATTGTCGGGCTTTGTCCATTTCATAATATATACATATACCGCTCTTCATCAATGAATTGAGCACTTTTGGTTGCTGGCGTTTGTTTACATTCATATACAGTACGTTAGAATGTCCCTTCCTCCCTGCAGTGCACCGATAGCTTAGGGGTAGGATCTCAGAAAGATGCGAAATTGGTAGGGTTTCAATCTCGGCTTGAAGCAACCGGATGTCTAGCCACAATGATTAGCTGTGAAACACCGAAACAGGCTAATATGTTGAGGACCATATAGATAGATAGATAGAAAGAGTGAGAGGGAGAGGGAGAGAGACTGATAATGTGGATATAAGAATCAATACTTTACGGTGATTGTCACTTTCAAAGAAAAACATAATAAAATACAGCATTTTATTAAGTAGAAAATATAAAATGTATTATGAATGTAAAATGAAGTGGGTGTTCCGGTTGAATGATAGCATAAATCGGGCGAATAAATCACTCGATTGAATCTTTTGTATTAATTTTATTTTGTCAGTTTGTGATACGACACCTCATAGCCTTTAATACGTGGACATTATATACACTGTCTGCGATTTATGTGATACTGTTTGAGACAGCATTAATCTTCCTGTACCGGTTGTAGATCTAACAACATCTATTACAAATCATTCCCAAGCTTGTAAAACCAGATACAGGTTATTCGATATTCGATATCAGATATTCGTCGGCCGGAAATGACCCCAGGTCTGTTTATAATAACAGTTTGTAGAACGCGGCTTCTTTTATGGTCTGGCGTGATATTACTTTCAGTGTCTATTTCGACATCATAATACGATGTATTACGCCAGCTGTGATGTACACAAGTGAAATAGTGAAATTTTAAAAATTCACTTGAAATGAATGAGACTTCCTGCTACCTTTCTGGAGTATAAACTCAACTAATTTCTCAACTTTTTGGCTGCAGCGTAAACTGGACACACATCTACTATTTGGCTCTAATATAAATCGAACCTATTGTCACAGAATGCAAAGGCTAGGCTTAGAATGGTCAATGATTGGTAGGAGTTCCTCGTGGGCGTGGTATTCTGTGAGTGATGGTTTTGTCTTTTTCTGGGTTTTGGATATAAGTCCACAACTGCGTCAATTCAACAGAAGGCCGCAAGAATTCTGAAGCGTCGATCAGCCTCCCACACTCAGGTTGAGAGATCTAATAAGTTCACCCGCAGAGGGACGGTGAGTCAACGTGCATCATGCGTTCCTGTGATGTCCTTCATCTCTCTGCTTCTTAGAATCCAAGCTGCTATCACTCTCTTATAATAAAACGAATAAGAAAAAGAAATGGTCCTTTTCGTTGATACTATTTATATAGTAGTGTGGGAAGCAATAGACGAGACAGAACGAAACACTAAGTCTACATTTTTGGCTTTAGTGCAAACTAGACCTTTCTTTGTTTTTTTAATCTAGAACACACCTTTTTTCTAATGTAAATCGGGCCTATGCCTACATTAGTCATACTAGCGTAAAACGGACCTGTGTCTATCTTTTTGGCTCTAGTGCAAATTGAACTTCTTTCTATCTATTAATTCACTGGGAATTTTGTCCTATAAAACTTATATGCAATATTATATAATCCATAAAGTGTTGCTCTATCATTATATTAACTAGCCTAACCATCTTACATTCAGCTATTATATAAAATTCTGTAAAATTGCAAATAGAAAATTGTGATCAATAATATCACTGAAAGGAGGATATTTTTAATAATAGCTGAAATTTATTGATAAATGAGAATTTTCAATGTGCATAAAAAAAGATTTTATGTAATGTCGGTTGGTTTGAGAAAAAGGAAAGGAGCAAGAACAAAATTTTCGCAAAATAATAAAGAATGAAATTTTATTCTTTGAAAGAGAAGAAAAAGAACGATCGAAGATAAAGAAAAAGATTTTTATTTTATAAAAAAAAAATAATAATGTAAAATTAATTTAAAAATCAGTCATTCGGGAAGTGTAGAAAAGAAGAAAAATGGAATAAAAAAAGAAGTATTCTTTAAAAAAATATAAACGTGAATACTTTAAAAAAATATAAACGTGAATATAAGTATAAGCTTCATTGGAAAGAAAGAGAATAAGAAAGAAAGAAAAAGAAAAAGCGAAAGAATTAAAATAGTTTGTGATAAGCAAAAATAGTGGAACCGGAAATAAAAAACATGGACACCATGAAACAAGCAGAAATAAAAGAAAGAACGAGACAAAGAAAGAAAATATCAAACAAGTGGAAATAAAAGAAAGAAATAAAAAATATGAAATAAGCAGAAATAAAAGAAATAACGGAAAAAAAGAAAGAAAGAAAGAAAGAAATGAAGGAAGAAAGAAAGAAAAAAGAAACAAGCAGAAATAAAAGAAAAAAGAAACAAAGAAAGAAGAATACCAGACAAGTGGAAATGAAAGAAAGAAAGAAAAATATGAAACAAGCTGAAGTATAAAAACGAACAAAAAAGAAAGAAAAATATAAACCAAGCGGAAATAAAAAAGAAAAAAGAAAGAAGGAAAGAAAAATATCAAAAAAGTGGAAATAAAAGAAAGAAAGAAAGAAAGAAAGAAAGAAAGAAAGAAATATGAAGCAGGCAGAAATAAAAGACCGAACGAAACAAAGAAAGAAAAATATCAGACAAAAACGAATAAAAAAGAAAGAAAAATATAAAACAAGCGGAAATAAAAGAAAGAAAGAAAAATATGAAAAAAGCGGAAATAAAAGAACGAAACAAAGAAAGAAAAATAACAGAAAAGTGGTGATAAAAGAAAGAAAGAAAGAAAGAAAAGAAAGAAAGAAAAAGAAAGAAAGAAAGAAAGAAAAATATGAAAGAAACCGAATTAAAAGAAAGTACTACAAAAGAAAGGAAAATATGAAACTAGCAGAAATAAAACAAAGAAAAAAGAAAGATATATGAAACAAGTGGAAATAAAAGAAAAAAACGGAAAAAAAGAAGAAAAATATCAAACAAGTGGAAATAAAAGAAAGAAAAAGAAGGAAAGAAAGACAAAAGAGAAACAAGCGAAAATAAAAAAAAAGAACATTATTTTAAGGAAAATGGTGTCCACAGCCCAATATTATACGTCACGTGAATCGTGAACCGTCTAAATGAACGAAAGTTGCCACTAAGGCGACTTGGGATGAACAAAGACGCATTCCAAAAGCTAGGCAGAGTATTACGAGACAGAAGGGTTTCCTTGGTAACAAAGAAAAGAGTAATGAACTGCTACGTGATATCTGAACTCCTTTACGACAGCGAATGTTGGACGGTCTCCTCAAAGATATATATATATATATATATATATATATATATATATATATATATATATAAATTATTTTAAGATATTTTTATATTCATATATATATATATATATATATATATATATATATATATACAATTATTTTAAGATATTTTATATTCATACATTCATTTTATAGATACAAATAGTTAAGTAAATGCTCTGTTTATGATAAACAGTATTAAACAACATTTACCGGCCTGAATGTCCGATAAATTTTCATATACGGAACCGTCATATAGCCTGACGTGCCTTAACCGAACGCTCCTCTGTGGCCCAATCGGTTAAGGCACGTCAGGCTAGAAGAGACTGGAGGTAGCAGATGTATGGTTCTACAGTTCTCAGGATACTATGGACTGAACATATGAGCAACGATGAGCTTTTGGAGAGGATGCAAACAAAAAGGAAACTCATACTTAACATCAAGAAGAGGCAGCCGAAATTTCTGAGACACAATGAGACACATCTCTTATATGCTGTTTCACAAATTTTATCACTATCGGTGCTGGTAAATTTAAAACACGCTACAATATTACGAAGATGTTCTTATAGTGAAAGAACTGTAACACTTGAACTTTAACATCAAGAGGATTAAAATGTGGATAAAAAAGGAATGGATTATGTGCAATTCTAAGATTAAAAAGAAATAAAGGAAGAGAGAGAAAAAGCAGAGACTATTAAAACGAGCTGGTGATAAGAAAAAAAAACGAATGCAGAGAAACAAGCGATAATGCTGAAGAAAGAAAAAAGTGAAAAGGGAAAGAAAGCAGTGATTATAAAAATAAACAATAATGCTAGTAAAGAAAGAAAGAAAGAAAGAAAGAAAGAACGAACGAGGGGGAAAAAAGACAGCAGATACTATGAAAACAAGCAATAGTGCTGGTGAAGAAATAAAGAAAGAAAGAAAAAAGAAAGAAAGAACGAGAAGGAAAAAAAGACAGCAGATACTATGAAAACAAGCAATAGTGCTGGTGAAGAAATAAATAAAGAAAGAAAGAAAGCAGGCGCTAAGAAAACAGCAATTATGCTGAAGAAAGAAAAATAGAAAAAAAGAAAGAGAGAAAGAAAGCAGAGATTTTGAAAATAAGCAATAATGATGGTGAAAGAAAGAAACAAATAAAGAAACAAAGAAAGAAAAAAAGAAAGAAAGCAGTGACTATGAAAACGATAAATAATGCTGGTGAAGAAAGAAAGAAAGAAAAAAGAAAGAAAGTAAGGAAGGAAGAAAGAAAGAAATTTATAACTACTTGACCATGATATTTTACAACTAATTACGCGATAGCTGACATGAGCGGTTTGATGTTTGCGGTTGAAATGTGACTGATGAATTGATTAGAAAATGGCGTGAACCCAACACGAGGACAAAAAATCTTCACAAATGACAGAGTGATGAAGCTTTAATCACATAACAACACAGTCAAGGAAGATGGACGAAACTTATCACTTCGATGTCTCAACGAGAAACACAACGATGGAAAAGGCGACAAATTTTAAGGTAGATGCCAGTAATGGACTGACTCATTATATACTTTAAATTACTTTTAATTGAAAACATATTGTAGGAGAAAATATTATTTGCTTGACGTGAAAAAACCTGAGTACTTTTAAACATTGTCAGTGTAGAGTAAAAGAGTAATTTTAAGTTTAAGTATTAAGAAGAAAAATCTCCTAACTAATAAGCTGTAAACTGTTATTGGGAATATATTGTATTTCTGAAATACGATATATTTGACAGGAACAGCTACCGGTCCCGCAAGAAAAAAAGAAAAGTAGCTGAATGTTTTTTTTCATTGGCCTGTAAACTGACGAATCGGCAATTAACGAGAAGGCGAGAGTTCCTCCTTCCAAGATTCTTCAGTGCGGATTTTGGCTTTGTAGAGTGTAGATGGAGGTAGAGAAATTCTCTTACAAACTGTACCCTCTCCGTCACTGACAAGTAGTTGGCAATATTTGCTTATTGGAGAGAATAAATTTGCCGAAACCATAAACCCCGTTGCGTCGTGCCATTTATTCATACAAGAGAATCATTTCGACTTGTGAAAAGATGGCTTTTTGACTTTCAGTGAGAAATTGAACTACAATGGCCCTAGATCGCCGAACTCTACGGCCTACAACGCATGAAATTAAAAGCAATTATATAAAGATGGATCGGCATGATTACCAAATTGCTGAGTTACGGCTTTTAATAGCGACACAATCTCGATTTGAATGTAATTACACTCTGATATATCACTCAAAACTATCACAAATCGCAAGTAATTAAACATTTAACTTCATCTCGGAATATTTGGAAGTGTAATCAACTATTTGTAAATATCACAATTAAAAAAAGTAGTCGGCTCCATGTACCGTTCCAAAACGTACCTGACTCCTTCTGCAATGTTTAATCTCTAGAAGATCCCGATTCGACCAAAAATAAGATAATGTAGCCATCCAATCCTCACTTACCAGCCTTTATTGAGTTCAAAATTGTTTAAGCGGTCTTGTAAGAAATTGCTTCTTTTCCATTCTATCCACTGATGCAACGTTACTAACCGGTCTCTCTCGCTATTCCCATGACAAATATTCAGATGATCTCCACTCTTTAGTTCAACCAGAACTTTACAGGACGCGCCATTCCACGTTCAGTGATTCGAATCTCCCTCTTATTCCTTTTGTAAGGAGGAAGTTCCACTCAGACAGCTTTTCCTGAGAAAAACTACTCTATGAAACAAACTCCCGTCTGAATGATTCCTTGAACCCTACAATCTTAATCTATTCAGATCAAGTGTTAATCCCTACCTATCCTCCTTCTCGTAATAATCTTCACTTCTCTATCTGACAAATCCCCCAACAGAGAAATATCATTTAATATCTTATTAAATACAACCGTTCTGTTATAACGAATATGTTTGTGCTGCAGTCAGTTTATTCCAAGTGACATTTGGTTTATTAATATGTTACGTCGAAACAGGGAATGATTTTTTAATACTATCTTTGTCGTCTTCTCCAGCTTGTCCTGTCTATTGGGATCGATAAACCGGTTTCATTATTGTAGAGAAGGATAATGTTACATTGTCACGATATATGTGACTCAAAAAGCTATTTGGCGACCACTATCATTCTTTAATAATGGAGTCGGTTGCGTAGCAACGTCAGTTTCAACAACCTTCTCGAGACCAATAAACTAATGTTGGACTATCTCTGTTCCATGCTGGAAAATGTCATAGCCGATAAACTGCGATCGAAGTGGATTAGATATTATTAAATGCCTTCAAGGCATCTTCATTTTAAAGGAATTTGCATGCAATCAAAGCAAGAAAGGACCAAGAAAGCAGACAACAAAAAACTTTGGCAAAACATCACGGTTCAATCTTACTGATATGGAGCGACATGTCTTGGAGTTCTGTCCTTGTTCTTCTGAGTGTTATCGGCGCTCATTTTGAATCGTGTAAAATAGCTTTTTGTTTATCTTGTTGTCGGGCTTCAATATTTGTCGCTGATTTAAGTTGACGTCTATAGCAAAAAAAAAAGACAACACTCCAAATTTGTCTGGTTTGAATATTAAGACGCCCGATTTATTTTGCACTAATAAAAGACGGCTGTCATTGAAGATGTTTGAAAACAAAATCAATTTGTTGAATATTCACGATTTGTCAATAGAAGCCGACATCTGACTAAATATTGGGCTATCGACCATATATATATATATATATATATATATATATATATATATAAGTATGTATGTATTAAATTAAAAAACAAAAATAAAAAGTACATCAATCTAACATGTCTCACTTTTATTAAAGCTTCGTCAGAGACAGAGAAAACAAACTATATATATATATATATATATATATATATATATATATATATATGTGTGTGTGTGTGTGTGTGTGTGTGTGCGGGGGCGTATCTGTGCTTATTTGCATGTGTTTATTAAAATATATGTTTGTGGATACTTATTTCTGTATGTATGCATATAGATATAATAGATGATATGAATATGAATTTATAAGTGTGTTTAAGAATAGTTAAAAATAAGTGTGTGATTTTTCCTTCATTGTTTTTTCTATCGTTGTTTGCGTATATATATATATATATACTTAAATTATTGTATATTTATTGGTGAAAGTGTTCAATATCAAAGATGGAGCGTATGTAAATATAAAAGTGGACACTGTTGTCAACAGCAAGCGTTGACAATCTGTTTCTTCAAATGAAACAGACTGCGCTGCATGGTGTTGCATATATATATATATATATATATATATATGAAGTGCTCTCTCTCTCTCTATATATATATATATATTTTGGAAGTGCTATCTGATGATCCGGAGTCCTTTAAAAGGACTCTGGTGAAATAAATTATTATAATGGAACCTTAAAATGGTCTCCTCTCTCTCTCTCTCTCTCTCTCTCTCTCTCTCTATATATATATATATATATATATATATATATATATATATATATATATATATATATATATATGTAATGGTTAACAAGTTTGGCTTGGTATGACTTAATAGTGAGTTCGATCCTCATTGGGTGCTCCACATTCGGCTTTGTACTACATCTAAGCTACTCTTTGAAAATCATTTAGGGAGTTCAATCCTCCCTGAGTTCTCCATACATTCGGCCTTGTACCCTATAAAAGCTACGCTTAGAAAATCATTTGCACACTTCGACGTAATGGTTAGCAAGCTGTTCTCGCTAGATTAATTATGACTGAATAGAAAGCTCGATCCTCATCAGTTGCCCTAAACTTTCTGCTTTGTGCCGCAACTAAGCTACGCTTAGTAAATCGCTACATATATCTGTGTTTGTTTGTGCGCGCGCGTTGTCAGTAGAAGTTGACATCTGGCTAAATATCAGATTATCACCCATAGACGTGTTTGCGTTACAGTTACTAGTCATATATTAGAATTCATTTTACTTACTGAGTACAATAACTTGGGACTGATCAATTTGGTATTGTCTAGAATCTAATAAAGTGTGGAATTCTCCATATGTATTTCGTATTTTAAATTTCTATATTGAAGGATAATTTGAAAACTGTCGATCAGCCTGTATGTGAACAAGAGCATATACACTATTTTTCTTTCTCTAACTTGTTTGACCTCCCACCCCACCACAACTCACTCGACCAGGGACAGGGGAGAGTTAGGTATGAAATCTGAAAGATAATTCGTCTTCTTAAATGACGCCAACTTACCAAAAGATTTGACAAACTAGAACGCTTCTCTACACGTAGGTACGTGTTTCCATGTTTTCAATTAATGAGAAAATGCAACTTATACTAAGTTATGAGATAATGCAACTTATACTAAGTTAAAACTTCCAGTAAAGAACCTCCTACCAACAGAACGTCTTACTGTTATCAACAAGAAGACTGGGACTCGTTCCCCTGAAATATTGTTTTTAATCTTCCAAAAAAGCGTATCTGAGGTCTCATCCTCAGTAAAAGCTGGAATCGAGGCTTTCATTCCCGCAAGAAAATATGAAGTGAAATCGCCTTCCTCCTCTTCGTTCTCAACTGCTTGCTCAGCTACTCTTGCCCACAGCAATCATTACTTCCATCTGTACCGTAGTGACAGGTTGGATTGCAACAGGCGTCTCTTTGTCACTACTCGTAAGGAGTGCAACCGTTTCCTCAATGAAGCAAAGTTACTCTTTGCCGAAAAAAATGAAACAACGTATTGCTTCTCACAAGTTTGCATCTAAAGATTATTAATGGCTCTGCAAGAGCGTGCTGAACAACAGAAAACCCACAATACCACCATTATTCAACCAATTTGAAGTCCTGACTTCCTCAACTGACAAGGCTGAATGCTTTGCTCGGAAATTCTCATCCATTTCAACGATAGATTCATCTGGTGTATCTCATTTCTCCCCACAGAAATGAGTCCCTACTGAGTGTGATGCACATAACCCCAACGATGGTATCGGATTTCCTCTCTAAATTAGACTCCCATAAGGCTAGTGGTGGGAACAGGATACCGGTCATTGTCCTGAAGAAATGTGCTCCAGAACTGGCTCCTCTCCTCTTCAAGCCTGTTGGAAGTCCTCCTCTGTTGTGCCTCTCTTTAAGAACTCTGGAGACCCTTCTTAACCATCTAACTACAGTCCTAACAATTTCTTACAACTCTTCGGTAAAGTCTTCGAGCCTTTAATCAACGCCGAAGTCGTTAAGCACCTTACTTCCCATAATCTGCTCTCAACAAGCAATATGGTTTCCGCTTTGCCCGATCTATTGCTGACGTGCTCACGGCCATAACTGAATTTGTATACCAAGCACCTCACAATACCGAAGCTCGAGCCGTGACTCTAGACATCTCTAAACATTTGATGGGGTTTTGCATGCCGACTTTCTTCGTAAGCTTCAGGGAAACAGCTTTACACGACGATTATATGACTTAATACAATCATTCCTGTCAAACCGTGAAACAAAGGTCGTCCTAAACGGGTTATCGTCCAGCTCCTTTATCACGAACGCCGGTGTTCCCCCAAGTCTCTGTCTTTGGGTCCTACACTGTTCTTGATCTTCATTAATGACCTTCCCGATGTCATCAATTCACAAGTAGGCATCTACGAGGACGACACAACTATTTACTCCTACCTCGGTGGTAAACCTTGTATCGATGACAAAACTAACTTTGCCGCGGGTCTCGAAAAGGACTCGCAATCTGTGGTTGACTGGGGCAGGAAATGGCTTGTAAACTTCAATGCCTCCAAAACGAAACTACTCTCATTTAGCCACTACAGAGACCCATCTCTGTCTCCTATGAGAATGGATGATGCCCAACTCCGTGAGAGAGCCTCGTTGCGCCTGCTTGGTCTCAATCTTTCCGCTGATCTGAGATGGAACAAATACATAGATTCAATAGCTTCATCCACTGCAAGGAAATTTGGTTCTCTGTGTCGTGCCAGAAAGTTTTTCTCGTCTGAGATTATCCTCCAAATTTATAAATCAACCATCCGTCCTTGCATGGAATATTGCTGTCAATACAAGGTCAAACAAAGAAATTCATCAAATACCAGACAATTACAAAAAGCAATAAAAAGATTAAAATAAAACATAGAAATTTAAAAGAAAAAAACTGAAGAAGATTATATTTGCAGATGGATTTTATGCTAATATTGTACATTCGACTTCCGACATGCATACATACACTAAACTACCTATTTCATATAACAACATACACCTCTATTACTGTGACGTTTCAGTAACACACAGAGCCATCACAATATAAACTCAGATATCCTACTTGAATTGAGACATGCATAAGTACTAATGCTAAAAATATGAACTGGTGACATTAAACCGACCAATGAAAACAACCAACACAGAATTCAAACTACTGAAACATGTTCGCTGAAGCTATAATAAATTGGGAACATATATAATGGTTTTTGCTTCTTATTTAATCATTTTATCGGAATTAATGCATATTTGCAATTATCCTTGTATGCCATATTCCTGCCATATATGGTCTGGTGCTCCCGTTGTAATTCTCGAGGTCCTCGACAAAATCCAGAGACGGATATACAATGATTGGTTCTGATCTGGCATCTAGTCTACAGTCGCTTTCTCACAGACTTGCCGTGGTTTCCTTCTGTCTCCTATTTTCACGGCAACTGTTCCGACGTGTTGCTTACTCACGTTCCCAGACTGCATGAGTTTAAGCGAGCTACTAGGTTGGTATCTCGTTCCCACCCTTTCACTGTCGAAACGGTTAAATGTAACCGTCTTTTCTACTCAAACAGCTTCTTGTCTCACATTTCCCGTCTGTGCAATTGTCTTCCTCTTTCATTCGTCAAATATTCAAGTGTAATTTTTATCGACATCTGACACCTTGATCTTGTTCCCCGCCTTTCTTTTTATTCCCTCCCCAAATATGCCTCATTACTCTTGTTCTCTACCCTCTGTAACCCCTTGCGTGCTAGTGGCAATTCCGCCCTGGTTGAAGTGAAATGCTTAAAAAAAAAAGAAATCTATTAAGTTAGAACTTAATAGGGAATGGTAGCTAAATAATTAACTAACCTGACCTAAGTTCATGCACACTAATCTCAAGTACTCTAACTTTATACTTCTAAATCCTCCACCGAGATTTTATTTACTGTTTGTTTTTTTCTCAATAGGAGTAGATAGTTTCGCCTATCGCCCGCTTCACACTCTTCCTCCGTTTTTTAACAGGAATTGAGATTTTTCCATATTTCCTGTTTAAGATGGGGTTTCCAGTTACCTCTAATGGAGCCTTAATAAGAAAGCTATCATGATTTTTTAGCTATATGACTGGCTGGTCTCTGCATTATATCGGGGTTCTTGTAGTCCTAACTCAGGTATGAAAAGCTGTTCCTGCAAACGATAGGAAATGGCATCTTCCAACCTTAAAAGTGTCATATGCCTTACAAAGATAAATAAAAATAAAGTAGTTTTCAAAAGCCACCTAAGCACCGATGCCTTTCTTTCTCTACCATTCTTGATATTCGGATTAATTTCGGTAGTTCGAATCCTTTCTCTTGGAGCACTCTCCAGACATCCTTGATTTCTGTGACAGTAACTTAATCTTCTCAATCACATTTCCTGTTGCCTGCCTCTCTCTCTCTCTCTCTCTCTCTCATTTGCTTCGGACTTTCAATAATAAAATCAGTTAGTTATAGCTTCCTGGGTGGCTGGCTCCTTCCCTGGCAATCCGCTATGGTAAAACCGTGGTAGGTTGTCTGACTCTCTAGGTTTAACTAGGTCTGCTCTACTTACTGTATCGAGCACTTAATTTAGTTATTTTACCTACTCATATCGGTTTTTTTTTCTTTGGGCTTTAGACTTGCATGCTAGACGATTATTTTTGGCTAACGTACATGTCCTTGGTCCTTTCCACCCACCTTTGGTATTGGTTTGATTATTTGCAAATCAAGACACCGAAGATTTTCGAACGAATATAGTTACTTATACTTATAAGATTATTACTCCTACTACTAATATATATATATATATATATATATATATATATATATATATATATATATATATATAAAACAGCCTCATTTGCTATACCATTTAGCTAACAGACGTTTCATCTCCCTCTCTCCGCCCACGCACACACACTCACACACACACACACACACACACATATATATATATATATATATATATATATATATATATATAATTATATATATATATATATAGTTTTCGTCGGTTGAAATAGATCTATCCCCCCATATGAGGTAATTTTGTATTTTGTTGTGTAATACTATTTATTGGCTCTGTTAAAATAGAACCATTGAGCTCTTTTTGTGGATCAGTTTTAATATTTCATATTACTACGATCCGCTTGGATTATATACCAACGGATTTGTTACTTGTAATATATATATATATATATATATATATACCTGCATCTCTCACCATCTCTCTCCATCTATTTATCTCTTTCTCTCTATCTATCTCTTTATCTGTCTCTCTATTTATCTATCTCTTTCTCTCTCACTCTCTCTCTTTCTCTCTATCTATCTTTATCTCTCTATATTTTCTATCTATATCTATCTCCCTGTTTCTCTATCTATCTCTTTCTATCTATCTATCTACGTACATTCGTCTGCAGAAATCGGTGTTTGGCTATTTCAGTGCTCATCATATGACGTGGTTTCAACTCTCTAATGCCACTGATCGCGCCCGCATCGAGACATTGAATTGCCGAATCTCACCCACGAAAAAAGATTTCCCCGCTCGTTTCCTCAGTAATTCCGAGGGACACGCTGCTTTACTCGTGTTTGTAGATATTACTCTCCGTTCATCTCTTAAACAAGAACCCGCTACTCACAGCACATCTTTACGTTAGCAATTTACTGACTGTCACTAGTTTCATAATTTTCTTTCCAGCTGAAAATTGCGCCACCGCGATTTCTTCTGAGGTGAAAGCCAGCATCGAAGTTTTCGTGCCAATAAGTGGAACCGTATTCGTCTCCTTGGTTCAGCCGCTATAGCCCACATGAATCACGTCTTCTTACTCTGCCAACATGAGAATATTAACCATAACAGACGCCTCTTTCTATCTGCTCATAATGAGTTTAAGCTTCTCCTGATAGAATGAGACTTCATATATCCTCTCACAAATTCGGTTATCAAGATTACTGGCAGTAAGTTGTGTTGAACAAGAGCAAATCCTTAATTATTCCTCTCTTCATTCAGTTTGAATTATTGGCATCTGTTGCTGGTAAAGCATAATGCTTTCCTCGGAAATTATATTTAAAATGCACTCTTGACTCCTACTGTGTGATATGTATATAACTCCATCAATGGTTTCTGCCATCATCTCAAGATTAGATCCCCAGCGTATGGGCTTGATGGTCGCCTTTAGAAATGTGCTCCTGAACTGGCTCCTGTTCTCTGCAAATTCTACATCAAATGCCTTGCTGCTTCTTGATTTTCAGCTTCGTGGAAATCCTCTTCCGTAGTTTTTGTCATTAAGAACTCTGGTAAATCTTCTGACTGGTATTACTGGCCTTTTACCTCGTTTTGGTCAAGTAACATTGTCTCTAATAAATTGCGAATTGGTTAAGTACTTCACTTCGCACGACCTTCCTTCAGATAAACAATATGGCTTTCGTTTCACTAGTTCAACCGTCGAGTGGTGACGCTTGTTACTGACTTTTTTTTTTTAATCAAACTTTCGATAAAAAAAAGGTGAGGCTGCGGCTGTGGCTTCGATTGACTAGGCTTTTGGTATGTTGGCCTGCCCGAAATTTGTCTGTTCGAATATTTGACGTAATGTAATGCTTCTTAACAAATAGTGAATGGCCACTCTTCTAGATCATTTCATTTTTTTATCCCCCATCAATAACCAATCAGTTGCCAACTCTGTATTTATGCCGATGGCGAAACTATTTAATCTTGTTTTAATAGTAAGTCCGATAGATCCGACGACATAAAACTGGCAGCTGCTCTCGAAAATGGCCTATCAACTGTAAACTGTGACAAAAATGGCATTTAAATTTTAACGCGTTCCAAACGAAATTACTATATTTTAATCATCATAGAGAACCATTTTGCTTTCAATCACCATGACTGATGCTAACCTCCTGGAAAGCAAGTCATTGGGCTCACGTTTGCCTCTAAAGTGGAATGCCTATACTGAATTGATTGCTAGCTCTGCTGCTAGGAACGATGGTTCGAAGTAAAGTGCCAGACAATTTTTCTCCCAAGAATCCATTTTGCATAATTATAATATCCGCGCATTGAATATTGCTGCCGTCCAGAGACGGAAATGCAATCTGAGAGGTCCTGATCTGGCATCTCGTCTACTGTCACTTTCTCACAGAGGTTATGTGACTTCCCTTTGTCTTTTCTACAAATATTTTCATGGCAACTGCTCGGTCGAACTACTTTCACTTGTACCCCAACTGCGTGCTACTAGGTTGACATCTTGTTCCCACCCTTTCACTGTCAAAACCGTCTCTTCTACTCCAACAGCTTCTTCTCTCGCACTTCCCAACAGTGAAACTCTCTTCCCCCAACTTGCTTCACTGAGGGCTATAATCTTCAAATGTAATGTCAATCGACATCTTCTGATGCCTTGATCCGGATCCCCGACCTTCTCTATATCCTTTCCTTAAACACACCTCTTTACTCTTATTCTTAATCCTCTGTAATCTCTTGCGTGCTAGTGGCACTCCCGCCTTGTTTTAGGTGAAATGCTTAACAAATACCTGGCCTGATGCAAAGGTTATATATCTCGATGTTCTTGAAAAAATGCAAAGAATGTTTGTAATTTTAATGCATCTCGACTCCAGATAATTTCCCCTTCGGCTCTTGTTCTATAAGTATTTTCAAGGCTATTGTTCTAATGAACTCTCCCGTGGATAGCTGGACTGTTTGAATTTATGATTGACAACTAGGTTGAATCATTTTAAACTTGAAATAGCTTGATGTAACTATAACTTCTATTTCAATAATTTATTTTCTCGCACTTGGGGTATGTGAATCTCTCTCCAGGTTTCTTGTTCATCTTCTACCTACGATCATCAAAAGATTATATGCAACATCAATCGTCATCTTCTGTCACCCTGAAACCAGTTCTTTTATTGTTCTTTCTCTTCACTAAAACCTTTTCATTCTTCTTCACTCTCAGTAACCTCTTGCGTCATAGTGACATTGTCGCCTTGCTTGGAGTGAAATTATTATAAAAAAAGATTTAATATAGTTTTGCGTATGCATATATAGATATCCACTAAGCTTAGATTTTTCTGGCTAAAACTCGACTAAAGGATGGGGTGATAAAAATACAGCTGAACCAATCTACCAACTGGGGAGGGCCTCCCTGCTTTAGTGTTTGATCTTGCAATCCTACCGTCAAATAAATGACAAGAATTAGGCAAATATCTGACAAATGAGAAATAATTAAATTATATATATTTTACGGCTTATCAACCCTTTGAAACTTATTTAAACCGAAATGTATTTTGGATTGTAAGAATAATTCTATTTTATGCGAGTGAATATTGCGTTAACAATTTTTGGGAATAAAAATGATTTTTTTCCAAATTCAAGTTTTACTATTTAACCCATAGCTGAGAGGAGCAGATGAATCCATATCTTTCCCAAGAACATTTGAAAGTAAGTGAATTTGACGAACATTAAAACTGATTGTTAACTCTTTCTTCCCACTTTACTTAATTTAGTAAGTTAATGTCTTAGCATGCATTTAATTTAGGCACCAAATATTTATTCACAAGATATCCTTCTGCATTGTCAATGCACCTAATCCAGCGTTTATCCATTAAACATATATTGATCATTATACAGTTTGAATATCATATAAAAACCCAGCCTATGTTAGGTTACAGATATATTGATCTACTCACGAATTCTAAGAGTTGAAATGGTTGTCGTTATCAGCTGTGAAACAGCTTCCCCGATGTCAATGGATCTTCTTTTTTTTTTTTTTTTTCCATAAATCCATTCCACTAATCTTTTACTTTCACTTTTTTTTTTGACACTGATCTTTGTCAACTCCTATAAACCTTGTGGGTGGGAGTTGCACTATCGCAAATAAAAGAAATGCATGTCGTTACATCGACAAAATTTATATTTTCTATTGCTGGATCTATCATCCCATCAAATAGTTTTTTTTTGTTTTGTTTTTTTTTCTCATATTTTCAATCATATCTTTTTGCTCATGCGGTCGAAATTTCAATATCTGACATCAACTTTCAATATCATTCATTTCTCAATCAATAAATTAAGAAAGAAATATTTGCGTGTGTGTGTAATTTTGGTTTACTGGCAATCTATCTAACTATATAGTGATTTTTCACGCGTAGTTTAGATGTGGCACAAGGCCGAAAGTGTGGGGCACCTAGTGAGGATCGAACTCACTACATAGTCATAATTGTCCTAACGATATATATGATATGGGGAGGGTAGATTATTCTCGGGGTGGGAGTGTAGATTGTTCTCGGGAGTTGGGAGTAGATTGTTCTCTTTCCACTGTGTCCATGGCTAGGACTATCTCATATTGTTCTTATTTAGTACTCATCAGTTATTGTTCGCCCTGATTGCACTGAATCCGTATCTGCACTAACCTACCTAGGGATTGAACTTACAATTACTATGTCACTAAACTCAAGAACCAACGAATTAATGCACCAGTTACACTATAATAGTCGATTCAGATCTAATCGTAATATTAATAAGCCCCAGTAAGGATGCTGAGGATATCATGGACCGAGCGTGTGAGTAACGGTGAGGTTTTGGAGAGGGTGCAAACAAGGTTTGGTTTGCTTTGGTTTGTTTTACGGCATATCAGCCTCAATGGGTTATTTAATTCCGACAAGATTTTTATTGCTGGAATGTTTTTTTTTTTAAATGTATATCTGGTAATATTTTTTTTTCAAAAGTTTATTGTTGGTAACAAAGTATTTCTGTATGAAAACCTATTTTTACACTTTCATAGTGTTTTGACCCCAGTTTGGAGGTTAACTATTTACCCATAGCTGGGACACTTACAGTCAGGGTGGACCTAAGAACACCAGCAATTAAGAGGTGGTTCCACGCTCCTCAAAACCTCCTGATCAGAAGCCTTGTTGCTGGATGTAGTTTATCGTCTTACCCAGGACGGGGATGTAGTTTATCATCACAGGTCGAATAGAGGGGGAAAAAGAGAAAGGAAACCGACGCATGACATACCTGGAGAGCTTGAACAAGTGGATAACAGAGGGAGGTGGCTGTGGGACAAAACTTAATGAGAGCTACAAGGGATAGGCGGAAGTGGAGAGCCATGATCGCCTAAGCCCCGAAACGACACAGCACATAAAAAGAAAAAGAAAGATTAACTTAACGGTTCAGTTAGAAATTCCTTGTAAGTTACCCGGATTGAAAAATTAAGGTCGGAGCGCACATCTACCGGAAGGTGGTAATAATAACACCAAAGGTTCTGACAATAGACCTAATGAAAATAATGATAATTTCTTATCCAAAACATTCATGCAGAAGATATCTCCAGATCTCTGTATTTTCAAGTCTCTTTCAGACTATTCTTATCTAGAGATCCCAATCTGCTCATGTCTCTTCGAAACTATTAATATCTTCAGATCTCAATCTATTCGTATCACTTTCAGTCTATTCCTATCTAAGGATCTTCGTTTCATTAGGTTTCGTGGTCAAAGCCTGTCAAATGCTTTTTTCGTCTTTTCATTACTGTTTTCTCTATTCGTATCGATATTACATAATTGAGAGCATGTTTCTCTTTATTGCTGTCTTTTCATTCATATATTAATCTTCCCATCTAAACTTGTATGAATTTTCTCTTTAGCTTTATGTATATATAGATCTGTCTGTGTGTCACTCTCTCTCTCTCTCTCTCTCTCTCTCCGTGTATTTCTCTGTCTCTCTCTCTCTCTCCTTTCATTTTTTGTACATACTGAATGCTTTTAGTTTTCTGCTCTCCTCTCTGTCAAACCACTTATAATTTTCTCCCGTAAGTTTACTCACCCTACTTTTCTACATTCCCCCTCTCTCTCTCTCTCTCTCTCTCTCTCTCTCTGTGTGTGTGTGTGTGTGTGTGTGTGTTTCTCTATATATTCCACTCGGTGTGCATTTGTCTCTCTCTCATGCACTTCTTTCAAACATACAATTGCTTTACACTCCCACCCAAAGTTACTTCTTTCTTCCTCTTTTTCTCTCTCCTTTCTCTACCACTTCCAAACATTCTTCTTTCTACTTCACTCTCCCCCCTTCAGCAAGCTTTCTTTGTCTCTTTTTCTATTTTTATCATTTTTCAATATACCTTCTTGTCCCCCTTCCCCCCCCACCCCCTCTCTCTCTCTCTCTCTCTCTCTATATCTATCTATCTATCTACCACTTCCATTTCTTCTTATTCTTTCTATCTTACTCTTACTAATTATGTCGCTTATTTTTAATCAATTCATCTTAAGCAAGGCGATAATGCCACTAAGATGCAAGGGGATAGCCGGATTAAAAACGAATGAGAAAACTTTAGAATGAACTGGAAATTCATTCCTAAACAGGAAACAAAGGATAGACCTCTACTCATGTTTAAAAAAGGAGGGAGAGGTGTGATGCACGTTTTCTATCTCTCTTCTACACTTACTTTTTCTGTCTTTCTTCTTCCATTCCTTCTCACTTTTCTTGAAATTTTCTTTTCTTCTTCTTCTTCCTGTTTCTCTTACTTTATCGCTTTCTTTTTATTCCATCTGTTTTCCATCATTTATTTTCTTTCTATCTCTCTCTCTCTCTCTCACACACACACACACACACACACTCCTTCTCCTCTCTTTTTCTGCCATGACAAAGATGTTTGCTTCTTTATTTCCCCCCTCGCTCTCTCTTTTTCACTCACTCACTTTCTATCATCCCTATGCTTTATTTTTTTTGTATTCTTTCCTCTTTCGTTTATTCTCCTTTTTTATCATTCCAATAATTTCTCTTCTTTCCTTTCTCTCCAACTTCCTTGGTCGATCTTTCTTTATTCTCCCTACCTATCTATCTCTCCTCATCTCCATTCTGTCAACCAATCAATGTCTTATTCATCAAAATCGTAACATCAGTCATATTCCCGCTCTTTTCCCGCCGATGCATCCAGCTGACACAGGCAAATTGGTTGGGACGCGCGGAATAACATTTCCCAGTAGATTAATATGACACTTCAGAAATGTTAAATCGATGCATACTTTGCTAATCCATCACAATGCATCAGCCACCCACCCAGTCTTCGATCAACAATCAACAGCCATATTTCATTGGCCGCGCCAAAATTTTTCTGGATTTATACTTCCACAAGATTTGTTTTCTGCCTCATTTGGAAAAATCTTTGATTTTAGCTGATTAACGTGTCCATGAACGAATGTATATACTTTCAGACCTTCAGTTTTATTGTAGACTTGCGAAATTCCTCAAAACGGAAGACACTGATACACCAATAATAATATGCGTTAAGCTCAGTTCAAGCGGATACGCATTTGCAAGACTTAAGACGCAAAATGTTTACCTAGTCATCTGCTTAATTATTGGAGCAACTCGGAATGAGAAATCAATCTGCTGTGTTCGAATTCTGTTCGAGTTCGCTAAATTCTTTTCTCATTAATACTCTTAAGAAAGTTATGAAGTCATATCTTCCCCCAATATAGATTAAATAGCAGAGTAGGGTGGGTTCCCTGGCCGTGGTTGGTAACAAGTCTGGGAGAAGAACAACTTCTGGAAATGATTGTGAAGCCCTACACGCAATTTGTATGCGATGGAAGACCATTTGTTTTTAGCGGCACTCCCAAATCTGTAGTGGCTCAAGACTCGATGGCGACAAATCTGCACGACCACATCCCACCAGAGATGTAGCCATTAAACTTCTCAGATAAATCGCCTTGATTATATGTGGGGCGTTGTTGAACGGGGGATGAATCAACCTTTCCCCAATGTGACTGATTCTCTGAAAGTCGTAATTATTCTAGTAATGTTCAATATCATTAAAAACTGCGTGATGGGTTCACACGAATTTAATTTCGGTCCTCTCTATGTGTGTATATATTTAGAAAATGATCTATGCATTTTTAGAATAATGTTAGGAAAGTTATATCGGGTATTATTACTGATAGCCAAAAACTGGTGAAAGACATATAAAAAATTTTAACACCTCCCCTAGGAACAATCTACCGATTGCATGTTAAAAATTCAGGCAACCTGGTCAAAAAGCTACGGGAATATATAATGACAGATAAACTCATGGCTAGTTTTGGTGTTAAATCCCTTTACACCAACGTAACTGTTAACAAATGCGTAAATCTTTTAAAAAGCATCTCACACAATCAAAAACAAACCTCTCTGCCAACAGATCTACAGATTAATCACCAATCAATTCTATTTGCTATTTAGCAATAATTTTAATGAACAAAAATTTGGATTATCAATAGATTCGTCTCTTTTAAGCGTGTATTTTTTAGAATTTATTGAATCTGATCCTTTACAGAGTATTTTCCTAAACAATCAACGTAATTCAGATATACTGATGACGCTCTATTAACATATCCCCGCCAAACTGCCTAACTTTGTAGATAAACTAAACGAAGTCGAACAAACATAGAATTCATTCACAAAAAAAGAAACATTTTACCTTTCCTAGATATTATGTTACTTGAAATGACAATGACCTAAAACTGTCCATCGTAAATCAACTAATAAAATGATTTCATAAATTTCTATTCTCACCATAACAGCAAAATAAAATCCAGAATAATCATTGGATTCTATTTAATATCACTTGGCAATACATTGAAAATAAATTTAAGTTCCTTCAATACCCAAATTATGTCATGTCCGACGGAGAAAAAAGTGGAAACAAAAGGGTCGTAAAATATTTCAAAATAGAAGTGTGCCCAATATTGATGAATCGAACGAATCAAAATATATTTTTCTACTTACCAACCCTCTCACAACTAAAATTGAATATAATTTATCTATGCTTAACATATAACATGTTACAACTACTACTAACACAATAAAAGATTTACATCTACTACAAGAATACTAAAAGACTTAATGCAAAACAAAATAAGAATAAACTAAAACATGAAGGAATACTTTGCTCTATCACCTGTAATAATTGCCACAATGAATACATCGGAGAAACCTTGAGGAATTTAAATAAAACATTACATGAACCCGAAATGGATTTTTTACAAGACAAGACAATGCATTATTTAAGTACTACTCATATTATTAATTAAAGCATTATTTTTAGAGAATTCAGTATTTGTCATCGACGTGCGGAATTTATGCTAAACAGTGTGTATTACGTCTATTGGGCTATGCATTTAAGAAAGAAAATGTACTCACCGCCAGGGGTCAAAGATGTGCCCTCCTTTCTTTCTTTCTTTCTTTCTTTCTTTCTTTTTTTTTGACCAAAAAAAAAAAGAAAGAAAGAAAAACCGATAGACCGATAACAAGGTTCATTTTTCCCTTTTAACAAATGCACTCTTCCTCATTCAGATTTTTCTCGAAAGTCTATATGTGCTTATTTTATTATTAAAAACTTGCCAAATTAAAAATAAACCCATTAATTCTTTAGAAAATACTCCCTATATTCGATACTGTTATTTCGCTGTTTTTAATCAAGTTTATATCAATGAAATCTGCTACCCTAAACACACACACATATATATATATATATATATTGTTATGGTCCGGTTCCTTGTACCACGGTGATAGTCCAAGGTAGAACACGGATATGGAATAACACAGATATATTACAAACAGGAATATATACAGAGAAGTAGAAAGTGTTCGTCCGAACAATCAGGTTTAGTAGTAATTGTCTAAACGCGATTCTGTTTCGGACTGCCTCTAACTCGACTGACTGACTCGCTCACTTTGACTGACTGACGGACTCCTGACGGACTTCACTCCAGACTTCAGACTGAACTCCCTGCTTCCTCTTGAGGCGCAGTATTTATTACGTATGGAATAGTCCATTATGTTATTATGGGTAAGGTCCCATAACAATATATATATATGTGTAGATATCGAACGCTGATCTTTTCTCATACATTCGCAATTGAGGTTGGATGGCCATGACAGTAGACCGAATGTGGATAGGATGCTAAAGGTCCTTACCTAAAGACAGTTTCACTCTGGAAAAAAAAAGAAATGTAGATACGCCATTGCTGACATTTAAGAGCTATCTTGCAACTGTCACCATCCCACATAAGATATTTGAGCTGCTGGCCTCGGGTATAAAAACACGACGAGCTAGTTGCTTCATTGGTATCAATGTCTTTGAAACAGTCCGTCTTCGACGCCACGGGAATAACAAAACAAAGGACAAAAGAGTCACTATCATTGTCATCCACGTTGTCTCAAAAGCCTTACTCTTGAAATATTTGTACTCTTGTCTGCAAAATAGCCGACAGGACTCAAATATATGGCGCACAAATACTGATCTTATTGATTTGGTGGATAATCATATATCGAAATCGAGAATCTAGTACGAACACAGAGGAACGAATTTACTTATGAAATAAAATATATATTGGCAAAAATTGGATTAAATAAAAAAAAACAAATAGATTATTAAAATATATACACTTATATACAGCCTTATCCAGACTATCTATATTCGGACTATTCTCATCTTTATTTTTGTTATCACAACGTTTCTGCCGTTAGGCCCTCCGGCCTTCTTGAGGTGTATATCGATCCGGAAAACCTTCAGGGAATTCTTTATTTAATCTATACGGTTAAACTGTTCTCGTTCCATTGTTCGTGTGCAGGAACATCGTCTAGTTCTTAGATCTGCGGAAGACAATATTTAGAAACAGTTCCACTCTACGGAGAAATCTCTAGCGGGTAATGCCTAACACGGGGGAGAATATGATCAAGAATTGCATGTACTCAGTTCCGTGCAGTTGTGGCAGAGAATAAAAGTGAAACAAGTGGCTTCATAACAGTAAGGCTGAAGGAACATCGGAAAGCCGTAGTGAGGAGCGAGGCAATGAAATTGGGCGTAGCTGATCATGTACAGAGGGAAAGAGGTAGTCATCATCCACTGTAGAATGAAGTGAAAACACTGGACAAAGAAGAAAACTATAAAGTTAAACGACTGAAAAAATCAGCGTATATGATAGGCTATGAAGATCTCTTGTTATAAAAATAAATAAAAAATGGGAGCTTCTAATAAATAAAGAAAAACAAATGTCTTCAGTCACAGCCTCAGCTGCATCTCTAATCAGCAGTAGGTAGGTTTAGGTATCCAAGTTCACTACAGGACAATGGCCCAGTGGATTAGTTGGTTTGGTGACATAGTGATTGTAAATTCAATACCTGAGTCTGGCACTCAGTATAAAAGGGTAAGCAAAAACTGAGCAACACTAAATAAAAATAATAACTATTTGATATCCCTAGACACGAGCAGCGGGACGAGAAAAGTCTAAACCCATAGATTAAATAAAATGTCCAGTTGTAAATTCCCTGTAGGTTACTCAGATCGATACAATTAATTGTGTAAATAATGATAACTTCTCAGCCCAGAAATTCAGTCAAAACTTATATACACCCTATCACAATAAAATAATATAAAAATATATTATTCTGAATATCAATTCCATCACAACTTAAATGCAAAAGGACATAAAATTTGTTATAACAACTTCTAAAAAAATAAAGACTTAATACAAAACAAAATAACAATAATAATATTATTAATAATAATATTATTAATAATAATATTATTAATAATAACTAAAACTTGAAGAAGGAATTTACTCTGTTATTATTAATTAATAAATGCCGCAAGAAATAGAAGAAACCTCAATGAATCAAATAAAAGTTTTTATGAACACAGGAAGGATATACTGTGTTCTGGTGCATTCATAGATAGATAGATAGATAGATAGACAAATAGATAGATAGATAGATAGATAGATAGATAGATAGATAGATAGATAGATAGACAAATAGATAGATAGATAGATAGATAGATAGATAGATAGACAAATAGATAGATAGATAGATAGATAGATAGATAGATAGATAGATAGACAAATAGATATGAACAGACTGCCATAGATAGATAGATAGATAGATAGATATGAACAGACTGCCATAGATAGATAGATAGATGTGACCAGACTAAAGTAGATAGATAGATAGATAGATAGATAGATAGATAGATAGATAGATAGATGTGACCAGACTAAAGTAGATAGATAGATTGATAGAAATAACTGTAAAGAGACCGAAGTAGATACATTGATAAATAGATGTGACCAGACTAAAATAGATAGATAGATAGATAGATAGATAGATGTAACCAGACTAGATAGATAGATAGATAGATAGATGTAACCAGACTAGATAGATAGATAGATAGATAGATAGATAGATAGATAGATAGAAATAACTGTCAAGAGACCGAAGTAGATAGATAGATAGATAGATAGATAGATAGATAGATAGATAGATAGATGTGAAACAGACGAAAGTAGTCAAATAGATGCATGCCATATTTTATTACGAAATTCTCTCAATAAAAATGATATTAACAAACAGATGTTAGTAAATTCTCAGGATATACTTATATTTACATGTATGTTTATATAACGTGTAGCCAAGCCAGGCCCCTATGTGTAATGCTCTGTACTGCGTTAGTCGGTACGATCGAAAGCGGAGGTCAGGGGATCTGGGCAGCGTATGGCCGCCATATACCATCGCCCAGACCTGGAGACGTCACTCAAGTCTCACCCACAAAGGATTGAATTTTGATCAAACCGGGCGCGAGATAAATGGATGCCACCTAATATAATGTGTGAGTTTCTACCCCTAATATTTAAACTCATAATAAATATTGATACTCACTTGTTTTGGTCGTGTTCCGTTTTATTAGGCAAATAAGTACATTACAGTTTTGTTTATAAATTCAAAAGCTACCGAGAAACCATCTGTTCCATCCAATGTGGCCTTAAGTTATCTTAGGAACAAACTGACTAGAGCTACCTAGGATTACCTCAGTACCTTTCGCCAGTTTGTTCCTTCTTTACATTTGGTATGAAGCATAGGAACCAAATTAGGTTTTATTTAATAATATTGATTCTAGTTAATTTATTTATGTCTATTGGCAATAACTATTTATGATATACCTGCATTTAATATTAAAAAAAAATTTCAATCATTTCACCCCAAGCAAGGTGGGAGTGCCACTAGCACGCAAGGGGTTACAGAGAGTGCAAGAGTAAAGGGTGTTTGAGGAAAGGATATAGAGAAGGGCTGGGATCGGTATCAAGGCATCAGAAGATGTCGATTAACATTATATCTGAATATTTCACGGTTATAGCAATCAGGGAAGGCCAAATTTCGAAGGGAGGCGATTCCGAGCCCGTAGGCTCGGATAAAAATTCTCTGTAGACCCCGCATGCATGGGGTCAGGTTTGTCTACCTCCCCAGACAAGACTCTGCCCATAGGCATAGCTTCGTCTGGGTTCCTCTCTGCTCGAAAACAGAGAGTTCGACATCAGCCGCAAGCCTGACAGCGAACTGGATGACTCAAAACAGCTGGTATTAGGCAGTATGTTGCACCAGCCCGAGTTTTATGTTGGGCGAATCCGAAACTCTAAGTTCGGGCAAACATTCACACGGGATCGGGTTTGTCTACCTCCCCAGATGAGACTTCTGAAGGCGTAGTCTCGTCTGGGTTCCTCTCCGCCCGAAGGCAGAAATTTCGACAAACAGGTCCTGAGCCTGGCAGCAAATTGCCTGGCTTGAACCAGCTTCTTCCCTTACCTCTGACCTGGAGCTTTTTATGTATAGTTATGGACTAGATTATGTAGTCACAGTGGGTGTAATTTTTAATCAAAAATATTTACACAAAATCCACCCCCTTTTGAGATTAATACTTTTATACATTTTTTTATTAGTATTAGTATCTCCCCCCTCCTCTTTCTGGAGAGTTCACCAACGTACTTGACTGTAGCTTTTCCGTTTTGGATTTACTTCTGGTTTCTCAGTACGCTTTTTTTCTGGAACTTGCCGTTTTAGGTTCCTTGACTTGTTGTGGTGCTGGCACATCGAAAACATCCTATAGTATTTTTATCGGTTCTTCCAATGTTTCAGGTCTTTTATCGATAAAGCTTTTCTTCAGCTGATTATGGTGCCTTTTATGTTCAAATCTTTTCCCTTTTACCATATAAATCAACTTCTCAATTCCTGCTGATATTATGCCGTCTTCCCACGTCTGTTTGCCATCCTTATATGCTCTAAAGAACACTTAATTGCCGACCTTGAAACTTTTGGCGCCGTTTTTGTTATCCGTTCGAGTTCTTCGACTTGATAATAACTTGTCAAAAACCGATTTTACTTTTTTAGCAATCATTAATTCTACCGGCGACATGCTTGATGGTTTATTGGGGTTAGGTGTTACACGGTAAACACTCAGAACATTCTAAAATGTTTCCTCGTTCCCTTTCTCTAGTCTTGTTTTCTTCAACAAGCTTTCCCACAAACCTGTCTGCTTGTCCATTCGATCTTGGGTGATACGGCGGAGTCGTAATATGTTCAATGGAGAACATCTTACAAAAATCTTCGAATTCTTTACCTGAGAATTGCGTTCTGTTATCAGAGACAATGAAATCTGGTATACCATGTCTCACTGAAGATGTTGTATTTTTGCACTTATAAAAATCTTGCCATTTAGTGTAATTATCAACTACCACAAGATAATGTGATCCATTCATTGAACCTTCAAAATCTATATACAGTCTTGATCACATCATCTTTATCTTTAGCTAAGGTTTTATCTTTATGATAGTTTTGCTGTAAGAGCACAAACTCTGAAGGCTTGCATTATTTTTTCAATATCTTGGTCTATTCTAGTCTAATATATGAAAATTCTCATCGGAGATTTCATTCTTGAAATACCACAATGTCTACTATGAAAATCCTTTAATATTCACTTCTGTAACACACTAAGTATTGCAACCCTTTGCCCAAATATCACTACACTGTTGTATAGCAAGTAAGTGTTTAAGTCTGAATTTTATTCTTTGTTACTTTCTTTCAATTGCTTTTTTTATTTTCACAATAAAGATGTCATTTTCCACTTTTTCTTTTATTTCTTACAGGGAAACTGGTAATTCTCGTACTATGTTGCATTTTTTTTATCTCCATTTCGCTTTTTACTGCTGCAATGACCATGTCCTCAAATGGTTTTGCATTTTTTAGGAATTAATCTTGATAATCCATCTGCATGTCCTAATTTTTTAGACGGTTGGTACTCCACCATAAAATCATAGTTTAATAATATGGTACTCCAGCATTGTAATCTGTTAGCAGCATGCATAGTTATTCCTTTCTTTGAACCATATAGTGTTAATAAAGGCTTTCACCAGTTTACAAATTTCAGATTCACAAATTTCCTTTTGTTTTCTTTGAACATTTTTTCCGTTTCAAAGCTGTGTACGAATTTGTCACTGTGAGAAATCCTTCTTGGATTAGTTTTGCGGTGTAATTTTATATGTTCTCGTTTACGACACTTTTAGCATTCTGCATTTTAAATGGGGTTTTCCAAAATGTAACTTACCACATCTGACACAAGGATTTATTCCCCTTTTCTACATTTGCCCTTTGTTTGTACCAATATACATTCTTTTTTTCTGAATTTTTTCAGCATCATGTTTTAGAGTTAGAATTGTCTGGCAATTGTTCACTGATTCCTGCAGTGTAATATTATTGTTCTGTTCAATTTTTTGTTAAAGGTATTGCTCGTATTCCAGCATCCATTTTAGCTGTTAAACCTTGAACAAAAATTAACCATTTGAACTTATCTGGAATCATTTCCTTTATTCTAAACTTTTCACATTCATTGTTGACTATAAAAGCATCCGTGACTAAACCTTCGTCCTCCACCAAAGAGCATTAAACAGAACTTTTGGTACTAAAGATTTTCGTCAGAATGTGTACTGAGTTTTCAAACCCGATTTCACCTGTTGTTTTTTTTCGGTATTATGTAGTTGCAGTATTATTATACTGTCTAGGAAGTATTTTCCTCAACAACAATTTCGTTATTCTCTCATCTTCCCAGCCGCTGCATTCCTGGTTGAATATTTATTCATATCTACAAAAATACGCAGAAAAAGTCAGTCCTTCATAAGTATTGTATACAAATTCTGATATGGCATTTTGAACAGCGTCTGGCGTAATAGACATTGAAGAATTTTTCTTTTCTTCAGAATTATATGCAACAATTCTTGTTTTTGTTTTTGTAATTCCAGAAACTTTTGATTTTGTTGTTGCTGAATTTCAACAATCAAAGCCAAAATTTGCTCCATATTTGCATGAATATGTTTTTCCTACATCCAAGAGATTTTATCTTCTATACAAGAAAAAATATTTTTTTTAAACCAACCTGGTTAAAATTCTTGTCGTCATCAGTATCCTTCCTTCGGAAGCAACAAGTATATTTTTTTCCGTACTTATTCACTCGGTTTGAGTTTCCAAAATTCTTGTAACTCCAATTATAACTGGTCTGAGTTCCTGAATCCTCGTTACTCTAATAAATCGTAAGAGTTCCGGATCCTCGCCACAACTGTTATAAATCGCCTGAGTTTCGAATATCTCGTCGCCACTGTCATAACGCACTACGTCGTGCCTATAATATAAGTAATGCCTATAATATAAGTAATGCTTCGTGACTATTGTAATAATTAGTTTGAATACTGGCACCAAACGGCTTTTTCCCTTACCTATGTCCTGGAGCTATTTATTAATAGCGATGGATTAGTTCAGTGTACTATTTAATCACTGGAATTGTTCGATTTTGCGGGGTAAACTTTATCTGAAGTTATTTATACAAGAAATGCAGATATGCTGCATGTCTTCTATCAAGGTGTACTATTTATTCCACAGCACCATCTATGGGTTAAACAGTATTACTTCTATATGAAAAAATCATTATCACCAAATATTTTGTTATCCATTCGCAAAAAAATATCACCAAATATTTTGTTATCAATTCGTAAAAAATTATCACCAAATATTTGTTATCCATTCGTAAAAATTGTCTGCTGGCCTGAGATGGAAGAAATATATTGAGTCAATAGCTTCGTCCATCGCAAAGAAATTTGGCTCCCTGTGCCGCGTCAGGAAATTTTTCTCCCCGGAATCGATCCTTCAAATCTACAGATCAACCATTCGTCCTTGCATGGAGTATTGCTGCCATATATGGTCTGGAGCCCCTTCTGTTTATCTCAATGTCCTTGATAAAATCCAGAGACGGATATGCAATGTAATTGGCCCTGATCTGGCATCTCGTCTGCAGTCGCTCTCTCACAGACGTGCCGTTGCCTCCCTCTGTCTTTTTTACAAATACTTTCACGGTAACTACTCCGATGAGCTGCTTTCGCTTGTTCCTAGACTTCATGAATTTAATCGTTCAACTAGGCTGGCATTTCGATCTCACCCTTTCAATGTCGAAACTGTTAAATGTAGCCGTCTCTTCTACACCAATAGCTTGATGTCTCGCACCTCTCACCTGTGGAACTCTCTTCTCTCTTCCTGTTTCCCTTATAGCTATAATCTAAACTATTCAAATGTAATGTCAATCAACATCTCCAGATATCTTGATCTATCTCCTATCCTTCTCTTCAACCTTTCCGGTATCACTCCTCTTTGCTCTCGCTCCAACTCTCTGTAATCTCTTGCGTGCTAGTGGTTTCACGCTTTGCTTGGAATAAAACGCTTAAAAAAAATATTTTTACAATCCGAAAGATTTTTCGGCTTTAAATAAGGTTTTATTAGTGTCACCTCGCCGTGACGCAATACTTAGCAAGCTTTCTTACTAGATCAATTAAATAGCGAATACCATCCTCACTCGGTACTCCACACATTCGGCCTTGTGCCACATCTTAGAAAATCGCTATAAAATGTTTTATAAGCCGTAAAAACAAATCAATCAATAAATTTTCATGTGGCTGATTTTTTAATCATAACAGTCCTTCTCCTAAACTGGTTGTTAACCACAGCTACTGAGCCCAGTCTGGCATGCTTTTTAATCTATAGCTTTAGACTGAAACGTTCATGCCTTTCCAAGGATATTTTTGCGAACGTGAATGTCACGAACTCAACCAGAATTCGAACTCTGTTCCGTTTCTACTTACGTTTAGCTAAGCATCACTTGCACATTCTAAAAGGAAAGAAATGCATGAAAACAGACTAAAATGTCTATGTTTTTCTTTCTTCAACTTGTTTCTTAATATTTGCTTTTGCCCCCCGCCCTCCAAATCACATATCACAGCAAACGATTTTGTTTTCTTATTTTCCATTTTCAGGTTTTTGGTCTGCTAAATCAACAGTCCATTTTCTTGGGTGTTGTGAATCAGCGGCATGTCCATCTCAATGTCCTCGGGAGGTCAGCTCGGACGACGTGGACAAACAAAAACGTTTTCGATTATCTGTCATTCTCAAACGGCATTTTAAGTAAGACAACTTTGACCCGAACATTTGCCGTTGCTATAAAGAGTCTTTCTGTCTGAGACAGGGATTACTGGTCCGTAGGAGAAAATGAAACGGTGTCTCTTATTATTATGCGCTTCTCTTGAGACTCAATGTTGAACCTTTTTAATGGTAAATGAAAATAGATATGGAGAAAAATCAAGAATTTGATTTCATGAACGTTTTTTATTTTCAATACCATGTTCGTAACAAGTTACTGTTAACAGGCTTCACAAACGAGATTGCAAGGTCAAAGAGTTTGTACTTTATGCCAATTATCTAAATCAGAAAACTTGACAATCGGCATTCGAAATCCAGGCTTGTAGCTGAACTCAAAAATACCGAAAAGACATAGACGAAATCCTGCATATCTGCATGTCTTGTTGCATAATTCAACTTCGGATAAAGTCGACCTCGAAAAATCAAACAATTCCAGTAAATTTTAGAAAGTGCTGAATACCTAGTCCGTAGAGTTATATATATATATATATATATATATATATATATATGTGTGTGTGTGTGTGTGTGTGTGTGTGTGTGTGTGTGTGTGTTTCCAAAACAAATTTCGCTTGAAGATGGTACAGAGATTAGTACTTCAATTCAGTTTAATTCAAATAATTATATTGAAGTTTTCGGCTCTTGTTTTGAAACATGAAAACTTTATGTAGCGTTGGAATTATATTTTTAAATAAATAATTATATATATATATATATATATATATATATATATATATATATATAAGTATAGGATTGGTGTATAAGGAATAAATTAAACGAAACCAAAATAATGCTATTCTTAAAAAAAAGGCTCAATACAGAGCAGAGCAAATATAATTTATTCGAAAATTGTAACATAAATATGCTATACAATCACTACAAAAATAACCATTTTGTTTCAATACTTCTGGTGTCTTATCAAGTGATGGTGTTGAATGTAGTATAAAGGTTTTTTGTTCGATTTGAACCTTTTAAAAGCCTCTATTCTACATTCAACACCATCACTTGATAAGACACCAGAAGTATTGAAACAAAATGGTTATTTTGTAGTGATTTTATAATATATTTATGTTACAATATTAGAATAAATTATATATATATATATATATATATATATATATATATATATATATAAGAAAAAAAAACTGTGCATTATTTATTGAAAATAAATGCTTAATTAATAATATAATGTATAAAGATGTAGTGATAAATAATATTAATAAACAAGGAAAATATTTATATAGGAGCAACTGAAAAGTCTAAAATAAATGTATTGAAAACATAAACTGTACTTCTGGAAGAAAATATATGCTAAAAAATACAACACTTACTTATTATATGTAGATATTCTGATGTTAAATGGCAAATAATTAAGAAAGTATATCCTTCCAATACTGGATTTTAAATTTTAAAGATTTTATTTTTGTACTAAACATATATATATATATATATATATATATATATATATATATGTATGGGCAGGTGGATGTTTTCCATAAAAGCTATCTGCGTGCAATCTGTGGTGTTAACCTTCAAGATGGGACATCTAACGTAGACCTGTTTAACAGGTGTAATATTGGAGGAATCGAGACTTTTCTCACACAATCTCAGTTACGGTGAACTGGTCATGTCTTGAGAATGCCTGATGACAGGATACCCAAGATCCTAATGTACACCCAGTTAGATCAGGGCTATGGGAATATAGGACGCCCATCGCTAAGATACAAAGACAAGCTGAAAAGCAACTTGTCAACTGTCAATATACCGCATAACACTCTTGAGCGATAAGCGATGGTGCGAGTAGAATGGTGTTTTAGTGGACTCAGCAGTTTTCAATCTCCTTGTCTGAATCATCTTCAAGAAACGAGAGCAATATCTAAAAGGTCAGCCAATCTAACAGTGATCACATCTCATAACCCTCACTCTTGCTCCATATGTGGCCTCCTTTGTAAATCACTAGCGCGTCATAACTGCCACTTAAGATTATCGCACAAAATTTCATAACTGAATCAATTAAACTGTCAGATCCTCATACGCCTTTTAACTGACGGGAGAGTCCATTATATATATATATATATATATATATATATATATATATATATATATATATATAATGGATTCTCCTGTCGTTTTATCGACATATGAGGGTTAAGCAACTAAGCTCCTAGGAACCAATATCCAGATATATATGCATATGTTTTGATTAGAGTGGTGAGGGTTTTGTGCAGAAACAACCAGACTTTTTGAAGGGCTTAATGCAGAGACCTGGTGTACTACGTGGCACAAGGTCCCCAAATGACCCTCCGCAGGTTTTGAATTCAGAGTTTGTCCTTCACCTAGACCAGTTGCCATTATATATATATATATATATATATATATGTGTGTGTGTGTGTGTGTGCTAATAAATCCTCTTCTTTTATGGCTAAGTTTCTATAGCCTTGAATGGCAACTGGTCTAGATTCATTAGCACACACACACACACATATATATACATATATATATATATATATATATATATATATATATATATATATATATATTCCAGTCGAGTCCATTACATTCACTTACGTGCTAATACCCTTGGGAAAGGTATGAATCCTCTTTCTCTTCCTCCAGCTATGGGTAAAATAGCAGGACAGACTGGGTTCTATAACCTTGGATGGCAACTTGTCTAGGAGAAAGTCAACTCTGAATTCAAAACCTGCGGAGGGTCGTTTGGGAACCTTGTGGCATTCGGTGCACCAGTTCTCTGTATTCGTCCCTTCAAAAAGTGTGGATGGTCCTGCACGAGGCCTTCACCACTATAATCAAATCTCATGTGCCGTCGTCGGGCTGTCGGTTTCCTGGAAACTGATCTGCTTGGCCCTCATACGTCGAATCTCGACGGGAGAGTCGATTATTATTTTTTTTATTTATTCATATATATATATATATATATATATATATATATATATATATATATATATATAAAACCATCGTTAACCACTTGAAGAGACGTCGAAACAAATATGGATTTTTGTCGTGTAACAGACGAAATGTAAATGTAATTTTTTGCATGTGTAACAGTTTATAATATATATTTATTGCTCTAATCTTGTATTTAGCCCTTTTTCTGAGTTTGAAAGAATATTACAAAGTAAAACATTATTAAGGAAAAAGAACAATAAAGAATGTAATTAAGACAGATGATAACGTTCATTTTCTTTCCGGTACATATTTGCATATAAACTGTTCAATGTCTAGGTATTTTCGACTATCGCTAATCCTTATCAAAGAATTTCTTTTGTTTTTTTTTTTTCATGTTATGACAGCTCCTTCATTATCTCCTTAAGATACCGCTTTTACGCGGGTTCACGTGACTGTTCGTGTCTTTTTTTTTCTTTTCATTGGGTTGTGTATACATCGTATGTTTGTTCCAAAAATTTGATATAAATTTTATTGATGTTATGTTATTTGTTTGTTTTTATGAATAAGACTATCAATATCCGTAGTTGTATTTTACATTTTTAAACTAGTGGTGAGGATGTATCGGATTTCTTGTGTTTTTGCCTTTGTACTGTTTTTTTTTTACCTAAAGTCGTAAACCCATGAGTGTTTTGACGTAAGCAAGGCTTCTTGAAACAATATTCATGCAGCGAAAACAACGATCTATAAAGCAACCTTAAATGTATATTAAAAAACATATGAAACCTTACTTACATCACAATATACATTACTTTAAGACTAACAGCTTTTTAGTTTTACATTGCACACTTGACACCATTTCTAAAATGTTATTAAAATCACAATTTTGTCTCTAGCTACCCTGGTGGCGTACGAAGAAAGTCAGAAGCTTGGACGATATTACTTTTTCTTCACAAATGAACTTTGGACAATTCTTGACGGAATTTTCTCGTCGTTTCAGACGGATTATTTGTAATTTGCAAAAGTCGATCATTATAATTAATCGTCATAATATTTATGTCACTTTCAATAGTATTTGCCTTAAAAGAATATTTATATATATATATATATATATATATATATATATATATATATATATATATATATCAAGTATGTGGTGCAGTTCAATTTACATTACATGAATCATTCATACAAAAAAAAAGATATAGAAGTTAATGATATAAATGGCGAGAATACATCTTCGCAAACAAATTTAATAAAGTACATTAACCACGAACCTGTAGATGAATGTTATGATCCCTGTTTATAAATTCCAGTTGCATAAGTTTTTTTTTATTTTTTTACAAACTTTCATCTGTGCAGACAGACATCATCAGGTATGGAAATAGATTTGTTTTTTTTTACTTCCGGTAATAACAGAACAACAAAATTGCATAAGGTCTTTTTTTATTCGTGGCCTGTCGATTGCGTCTAGCATGTAATAGCCCGCCTCCTCTAAGTGTTGACTTCAATGTTCACTTTTATATATATATATATATATATATATATATAATTTATAATGTTAATGTTTTATATATATATATATATATATATATATATATAATTTATAATGTAATAATGTAATAAACGAATATTTTAGGAATCTTAATAACGAGCAACGTTATGTGAAATTGAATCCTGGATCTTTCAATTGCTATTTCAGCGAAATAATGGTGTCACGCCTAAAAGACAGTCGTATTTGTCAGTGTCAAGCTGACTTGATTTACAAATCTTGATTTTGTCATTTCCATTCGCTAAGATTACCTGACACCCACAAATTGACATGCAAACCTGAAAGTAAAAAGTTTGAATAGCATCACTTCTGGCATTCGATTTTGGTAATTCGGTCGTAGTCACGTGAGAATGATGGCGAGTGAGAACAACTTCCGGCGTTTCTAAAGATTCTCATCGAAATCTTCAGCCCGACCGGAAATTGATTCATAATTAGAACGATAGGACCTGCTGTGGTAGAGAGAGATTGGATTGTGTTTTTGGCAGGATTATACATGCAGATAGAAATGTGGCTTAAGCTGTATACATACGTAAGTGTTCACAAATGTTAAATCACATACGCGTGCATATATAAATATATATATTGTGTGTATATATATATATATATATATATATATAATATCGTACATTGAGTACTGGTGTTAATAAAATAGTGCTTGATCTAAAATAACATCTATAAATTATATATTAATAATAAATATATATTTTTCGTCAACGGTAGCATAACGCAATCTTCAGGTCCCTCAGACTTGTACTACCAGTGAAGAAAAATGTAAATTTATTTTTAACTAGCTTAAAAGACGCCCTATCGGTTGGCATTTAAGCTAGCTTCTGCGTAGGGTTCTTGATTGGGCCTTCAACACAATAAGTAGAAAAACTCAAAATTGGTCCCTGCATTTAAGTATTGCATTAATATTTAATCTTACCTTTTAAAAGTTCAACGATAATTCTGCCGCCATTTAATTAAAAGTAAGTTTGATATACGTAGGTCCTTACTTTCCGTACAAACAATTATTTTTATTTCATGGCTGGATTTCGCAATTAATTTCTATTATTTCAAAATTTATTTCCGAGAGAAAAAAAAATTCGTCGAAAAGACCCACGTAAAAAATTACGTAATAAATCACTGAAAACAATCGCAAAGAATTGGGAATCCAAAATTTCAGGATTGCGGGTCCCGATAATGTTTTTAATTTGCTCACTGAGTCGGCCTGATTCCAAAATGATATGATATGTTGGGCTACTGCCACTAGGAGTAAAGCTGAAAACACGGGCAATTTTATTTTGAAACTCTGTACTCTTTAGAACAGTATTTTTTTTATTTGAGCATGAACTATTGAAAGTTAGAGAGTTATGTCCCTTTAATTGTTTTTATCAGTAGAAGCCAAGATGGCGGAATCCGAAAACAATTGCACTAGTGGAAATCCAAAATTTCGGCATTGCGTGTCCGGATCCGACCGGGAATGTTTTTAATTTGCTCACGAAGATGGTCAGATTCTAAAATGTTATATGTTGGGCTACAGCCTCTAGGAGTAAAGTTGAAAAAGTGTGACACGCTGATACCCAGATATTCGAATCTATAATATATATATATATATATATATATATATATATATATATATATATATATATAGAGAGAGAGAGAGAGAGAGAGAGGGGGTAGCAAAGGGGCATCAACCCTGTAACAAATTATACCAAACCCGGAAGTATAAGGTTCAAAGCCCTGGAGAAAATAGCACAAGAACTGGTAACACATGCTCCACGGTCCGGTTCAAAATTGACAATGGCCTGGTAGCACATAGTACACGTCCCGGTAGCAAATTGATCAAAGGCCCTGTAACAAATGGTACAAGACGGTACAAAAGCAATTGTATATGGTCCATGTCCCTGTAGCAAATTGCCCAAATGGTTAACGACCTTACAGTTAATGATGCACGGTCTGGGAGAAAATGGATAACGTTCCTGTCCCAAACGAGCAAAGTCAGGAAGTAAATGGTCAATGGCCCAGTACTAGACTGTACAAAAGCAGTTGTATATGTTTGTTATGGAGTGGTTTTACAGTGGAGGCTTGTATTTGTACTAAGTCGGTCCTAAAATAGGTTCGACGTACAAAACGTTAGGAACTTGATATAATAGGTAATGACGCAGAGAAATCTAGTTGTGGTTGCTGATACTTAATATCCGACTAACGGTCGTGCAGACTGACTGACCGAACCAGTTGAGGTTGCTGATACTATTAAGAGAGTCTATTAACTATAGCATAGGTGTGTTCCACTAAAACAATGGTCCAAGTGCCTGTAGCAAATTTCCCAAATGGTTAACGACCTTAGAGTTAATGATGCACGGTCTGGTAGAAAATGGATAACGGCCCTGTACCAAACGAGCAAAGTCAGGAAGTAAATGGTCAACGGCTAGGTAGCACACGGTCCAACACCCGGTAGCATATGGGTCAACGGCACTTTACAAAACGGTGCAAAGTTACGAAGTATTTGGCGCTGGGGTCTGTAACAAATGAGCTACACCCTGATAGCAAATGATCCATGGCGCGGCAATGCACGGTTCACACCCTGATACCACATGGTCGAGGAACCCGTACCAACCGGTTTACGATGGGTAGCATATGGTCTACGTCACTGTACCAAACGGTACAAAGCCTAATAGAATATGGCCCATGCCCTTGTAGCAAATAGCCCAAGCCCTCGTAAAAATGGTCATCATCCTGGTAGCACATAGTCTACGGCCTGAGTGTACATGATACACGGCCCGGTAGCACATCGTGCTCGACACGGTAGCAAATGGGTCAACGGCCCTGGAGCAAATGTTGCCTCCCCAGGAGTATATAAAACACGGCCCTGTAGTAAAGTGCCCTAGGTCTGGTAGGAAATGACCCACGAACCGGTACCACATTGTCCTCGGTCCTGTACCAAATGGTCCAACCTCGGTCACAAATGTTCAACGTTCCAGTCGCACGACCCGAGAGAAAATGGATCAATGGACATGTAGCAAATGTTACCATACCTGGTAGTATATATTCCATGTTCTGGTAGCATATGGTCCTCGGCCCGGTCGCAAATATATAACGTCCTGGTAAAAAATAATCCATTGCTCAGTAGCACATGATCCACAGCACGGAGGCACATGCTCTACAGTCTGGTGAAACCTAGTCAACGCCCTTTTAACACATAGTCCATAGTCCAATACAAAATGGTTGCAGATGGTTCACAGGCCGGTGGCACATGGTTAACGACTCTGTAACAAACAGTCATAATCCCGGTAGCACATAGTTAATGTCCCTGTACCTAATCCCGATAGTAAATAGCACACGGCCTTATAGCACATAGCCAAAGCCCTGGTTACAAATGGTCATCGTCCCAGTAGCTCAGGATTCACGGCCGATTATACATGGTCCACGGTCCCGTAACAAATGGGTCAATGACCATGTAGCAAATGTTGTCACCACGGCAGTATATGGACCATGGCCTGTGGCAAATTGTCCTACACCTGGTAGGAAATGGTAGCACGTAGTCCAAGGTCCTATAGCAACCATGTTAACAAATGTTCCATGGCTTGGTAGAAAATGTGTCAACGTCTGTATAAGAAATGGCCCACGGCCCGGTAGCTCATGGCAAACGGCCCTGTAGCAAATGGGTCAACGGCCCTGTAGCAAATGGGTCAACGGCCCTGTAGCAAATGGTATCAATCTCGGTAGTATATGGCCCACAACCATTTAGAAAATTGCCCAAGGCCTGGTAGCAAATTATCCACGGCCTGCTAGCACATGGTCCACTCTCCGGTACAAAATGGTCAACGGCCGAGTAACAAATGGTCCACAGCTGGGTAGCTTCTTGACAAAATTCCCCAGAAAATTTCTATTGGGTTTAAATCTGGAGACTTCGTGGCCAGTCCAAAACTCCACTATTTTTTAAACCACTTTTTCGTGAGCTTAGAAATATGCATGTTTGCGTTTCTCTGTTGAAAATGGCATTATTGGTGTCTAGACATTTCATAAATGAGACAAGACTTTTTTTTCAATACATTGATATATCGAGTTTTGTTTCCCTTCCATCACTACTAAATCAGCCTTTCCAAACGCAGAAAAAGCTGCCCAAACCATAACAGATCCTCCTTCAAATGATCTTTTTGAAAACCGCTGCTTCTCCTAATTTAAATAATCCCAATAACACTTGGTAGCCGTCGAGCCCATCCAAATGAAACTTTTTCTCATCAGAAAACACCACAGTTTCGCATGTCTCCTTTGTCCATGTTACTTTTTCTTTACCCAATCTACGCAAATCTTCTTGTGTTTAGCAGTTAAAGCAGGGGCTGTCTTCCCGTTTCAATAAACGAGATTTGGCTATTCATGGAGCAGTTGACTAACTCTTTTTGCAGATTTCTTGAGCTTGATTGTCCTTTAGAAGCTTCTCAAAAAAGGCCGACGTATGGCTGCATTTGTAATTTTAGGTGGACGACCTGGACATTTTCTGGTTCCATACGATTCAGGGTCCTTTAGATAATTTCTCACAACTGTTCGGGACTTCGACAGTTCTCTTGCAATGAAACATATATTTTATAGGCAGAAATTTGCCTCTTTTTCATTTTAATTAAGGAGGGAGTTCCTAGGCATTTTGCAGTAACTGTATTCAATTATGAAATATTTAAATAGGACTCGCCTGGCTTAAAATCACGATAAGAGTCTTTTTATAATCTGCGCATGCACTTATTCTTCCTTTGCCATTCGGAAGTAAACCAGATATGCAAATTTTCAAAACTGTCTTATAATTATTTCCACCCTCGAAAACGAAGTTTTGTTAATAACTTTTTTTGGTGGAAATTTGTTATAAAATCGAATATGTATATTCTAATAACCATTGGATCTAGGTACCACACACATATTTTCAGAGGAATTTGTGCAGTAATAAGAAAATTATTAACAATTTCAAGGGGTGTCTTATACTTATTTCCAGCATTGTATATATGCATATATATGACAGTCAATGCTGGGTAATTTTCACGCGGATACCGAGGAGATTTGAGGCAAAAGAGATCTGGTTCTACAGATCAATGTTCAGAATGTCATTGAAGGGACATGGAAGTAAGAGGGGAGTTTTAAGGCAGCCTGACTAAGTTTGGAGTTCATTGGCTCTTTCACTATTAGAGTCTTTAGTAAATATCTGC
>CAHIKZ030000355.1:325000-515000 GCA_903632075.3 Acanthosepion pharaonis | reverse complement strand
CAGACAACGGTAAGTGTAACATAAAAATATGAAAGCGCAACGGAAATATGCCTTTCCGAATCTAAGGAAAGTATTAAGTGAACGAAACAAGGAAAATAATGCTTGCCTGCTATCTAATCTCTAAAAATGTATATGGTGGGATCAGGTTGAGATCATAGACAAGGAACACCATTGGAAAATTCGTAAACTTAAGGAAGCAGCACATATGCAAGGCCACAAAAATCTCCTAAGCCGACCAAGCATAGAAATGAATACAATATGGGATCTAGTAATAAGGAGCGCCAGAGAAAAGCGATAATACCAACAAAAGTTACAATATGAGCTCTGGTAAAAAATGCAATGATAACAGCAAAAATTGTTTCTGAAGACATTAGGTTTATAGTACTCAGATGTCCTCAAGGACCCATGGCACAGTGGATAAAGACGTTGGTTAGATCCAGTGACAGGACCCAAAGAGTGTGAGTTCAATACCCGGTTATGGCAGTGGAGAACTTTCAGAGAGAAATTAACAGGAGATAAACGATAACTAACATCCATTAAACATGGCACGTAGAAATAGAACAGTCTACCCCCGTGAGCGAAATAAAAGGTTAAGATCGACATTCCAACCATCTGAAGAAGACCGGAGCGTACAACGACCAAAACGTTGTAGTAAATATGGCGACAAAGCGATCATATATCTTTTGATACATGAATGACGAGGCAGATTTTTTCCCGCAGTAGGTTGCCATTTCTTTCTACGGTAGACCAGTTGCCATCCAAGGTCTATCCGGCTATTTACCCATAGCTGGTGGGAGAAGAGGTTCAATACTTTCCCCAAAGGTAATAGCACGTTAAGTGAATGTAATGGATTCGACTGCAATTCGAACTCAGCTCTCCGATTTCTCAATCCGAGCCACTATCCATTACTCCACCGTGCCTCCAATAGTGAAGCGAATACTGAAATATCTCACAGATGAGAAAGATTGAAGAAAAGAGACAGACCACATTGTGAACTATTTATTTAGGACATCAAAATCAAACTGAAACAGACATTTAACTCCTTGAGTAGTGCAGTAAAAATGACGGAATATGTGTCAGACATTCGCAGTTGCATAGGAATAGCCTAAGATGTCTGACAAAACCAAACAAAGTATTAAAAATAGGAAAATATATCTAGCTGAACCGCTATGAAGCATCCAATCTCTAATATGGCAGTAAATGCTCAACAATTCCTCACAGATGAAGAAGAAACTTGAAGCGACAGAAATGTGGTTCGACCGATGAATTTTCAGAATACTATAGACCGAGCATGTGACAAATTAAGTTCTAGAACAAGAAATACAAAGGAATTTGTTGCTTGCTGTCAGACAAATACAACTGAAATTTTGGGTATAGTTAATGGGAAAGGAAGATTTGGGGAATTTAAACCCCCCCCCTTAAAGGCATAACAACTACAGTATAACCTAATTGCCATGTATACGGATGCAGAAGAAAGTACCACAAAGTCAAAGAGTTGTGAAGAAGCAGGGTTTACTTAAAACAACAAAATACGGAAAACTTGGGAGACCCATAATCAGCCATGTTCTAAAAGGATATGGTATTTACTGAAAGGATCGCAAAATTACAAGAATATATTCTTTATTCCAAAGGGAGGCACGGTGGAGTAATGGATAGCGGCTCGAATTGAGGAATAGGAGAGCCGAGTTCGATTTCCAGTCGTATCCATAACATTCACTTACGTGCTTGGGAAAGGTATGAATCCTCTTCTTCTCCTCCCAGCTATGGATAGACTGGGTTCTATAGCCTCTAGGAGAAGGAAAAAATTCAAAACTTGCTTGGAGAGTGTTGGGCTCCGTCAGGTTCTCTTGCGCAAGAAACACCACTTCTACTGTGGCTATATGTTGCCTCTACGGGTTACGAGATAAAAAAATTCTTTATACTTATTCTTGGGTTTGATAGTAGTTTAAAGGCTCAATAAATATGTGATTATGTTCGGAATCACTTTCAAGTTTAAGTTTATGCGGACATCCGCAAGAAACAAACCTGCTATGAATAATTTGAATCGTAGCTAGTGTTGATCGAAAAATAAGGTTTGCAGTCTTACAAAAAAGCTTTTAGATCAGACAGAATATTGGAACAGTTATTATGAAAATGTAAATTTCTTTTTAAATTGCAATTTTATTTTTCAACATTGTCACAATTTTATAACTTTTAGCAACCGTTCTGCCAGTTATTGTCATTTCGTCTATGAAGAAACTTTCTAGTTTAACTTTTGATTAAATTGCGCGTATCAACCTCAATATCTGATTTTTAAAAAAAAAGTTCGTTTTTCAAAGTCCATTTTAATTTCGGGAATCGCCACAAATCCGAAAATACCAAATCGGAACTGTTCAAACGAGAAAACTGAGAATGTGTTGCTTGATTGTTCGCAAAGATTCATTGCTATCTTGCATCCATAAATTTGGATTATCTCACAAACATCTAATGTCAAAATATCTATCACTGATCCCTGTTTGATGTGTAACTCGAACGTAGTAACGATTGTTATAGCTTCTTAGTTCAAATTATTTTTTTCATGTAGTATTGCAGCTCAGACAAAGACACCAGGGTCGTTCTAAGGGTGCAGTAAATAAGGTAGTCAATCAGTTATGTGCCATGCTTAGGCGATCATATATCTTTTGATAAATGAATGACGAGGCAGATTTTTCCCGAAGTAGGTTGCCATTTCTTTCTACGGTAGACCAGTTGCCATCCAAGGTCTTTCCGGCTATTTACCCATAGCTGGTGGGAGAAGAAGAGGATTAATACCTTTTCCAAAGGTAATAGCACGTTAAGTGAATGTAATGGATTCGATTGCAATTCGAACTCGGCTCTCCGATTTCTCAATCCGAGCCGCTATCCATTACTCCACCGTGCCTCCAATAGTGAAGCGAATACTGACGTTTGTTGAATGCAGTGCAACATTTACATCGTCGTCATGCAAAAATGTTCCTCTTTCAGAGCTAATTCTGCGAATGTGTTGCTTGATCGTTCGCAACGATTCATTGCTATCTTGCATCCATGAATTTAGATTATCTCACAAACATCTAATGTCAAAATGTCTATCACTGATCCCTGCTTTATGTGTAACTCGAACGTAGTAATCATAACGATTGTTACAGCTTCTTAGTTCAAATTATTTTTTCATGTAGCATTGCAGCTCAGACCAGACACCACGGCCGTTCTAAGGGTGCAGTTTCTTCCAGTCAAATGCCTGAGACCTAAAAAATAACTCCTTGACCAAACCGTTATCCATGAGCCGATTTTAGCAGTAAGCAAATTTTATTCTGGTGTAAAGCTTCCTCTGTAGATAAGCGAGGCAGATCCAAGGCGGAGGTGAATGGGTGAACAGTCTAACGGGCGTATATTCCTTTTCGCGTCGCGGCGAGCTGTCTCAATCTACTCTCTGTTGATATCGTCATTTGTTGCTTCTACGAACCACAGTCTTATAGGGAACAGCATTCCTTGTCTTGACATCTTTTCGAAAAATGTAATTTATCAAGAACCCAGAGTTTTGTTCTACTCTTGACCCACTTTGTCAGAGTCGTTTGACATGGTTCTTGTGAGGTCCCCTTCAGTAAGCTGATAATCATCAAGGCAATAATTGTCATCTGCAAAAATGACATTTCCCACCCTACAGCCCCTTTCTTCGTAGTTGCAATGTCGCAAGCTTATCGTTACTCTATCGCTACTTCCATGGAAAATGTTCAGACGTGTTCCATTCTTTAGTGCCACAAACTCAGATCATTACAGCCAAGACCAACTTTTCTACGTCCATAGAACTGAATCACTCTCATTCACTATTTATTTCATAGGTAAGAAGCTCCGAAAGTTTCTCTCCGGGGAACAAACTCCTGCGTGGATGCTCATCCAACACTACAATCTTAACTTCAGCTTTAAAGTCAACCATTAGCTATCCGCCATATGCTCGGAATTTTCACTTCCTACTTCTCCCTCTAACGTTTATATCACAAATTCCATTCAGTAAACTTCTACCTTGAGTGGCTCTTTGGTCTTGGTGAAGTTTAATAAACAAAGGGGAATCTTGCCAGTCCTAACGACTGAATTGGGTATAAGAGATATATCGACCGCATTAGTGCTGTGCTGCATGAATGGTATGTTAAAACTGACATATAAATGCTAACAGATCGCGACAACTATGAAAAAGATGTGATTAAATATACTTTAATGTTTCAAAAAATATTCAGTATTATTATTGTTTAGGTAATAAGCATTATAACATAGCACAAATAACTTGAGGAAAAGGAATTTTGACAACATACGCATTTTTTACGTGTTTATGGCTAATTTTTAATTTTTTATCAAAAAAAACATTATTGTACATGTAGGATTATATTATATATTAATTACTATTTTTTAATTCATAACTATTTGTGCTCAGCTGTTTGACATTAATAGGTATCTGCTGAGGTGTTCAAATTTTGGAATAATGAAATGATAAAAATTTAAATCTCATCTCTCTGATAGATCTGTAGGCTCACTAGAACACACAGATACTACACCGCTCTTTTTCAAAACTTGGCGCTAATCTCTATATTATATTTGATTAACGAAAAGAAAGGGCACTGAAACATTCCAACACCTGAGACAAATCATTAGGCTTAAGGCTCTATATTGCAAGTCACATGGTTGAGAGGACGAAAACGCAGGTTAAAGAATTGTTTTCCGGCAATCTGGATCAGGTAGTTGCAGAAAATGAACTATTGTTCAGTGGATGAAACGGACAAATGAAAACTTCTTATCTTATGTGCCGTGTCCTTTCATGACGTGGGTTACAATGGCTCTCCACAGCTTGCGTCCTTTATAACCCTTAGTAAAGCTTATCTTTTTGGTACATCTCTTAAACCCTGTCTGCTAAAAATTTACATAAGCTCGTTACGTAGGTTATGCGCTGTTTTTCTTTGTCCATCTTCCATTTAATATGCCCTGTGTGTGTCAAATTTTCTAAGCCGTCTTCCTTCATTATGTAGGCTAGAAATTTCGACAGTCTTTTTTATAGGCTACGTTAAAGTGTCCTTTAGATGACAGTGAATATTGGACAATCTCTTCACAGATGTAGAAGCAACAGAAATGTGCTTCTGCAGAAGGATGTTGAGAATACCACGGATTGAACATGTGAGCAACGGCAAATTTTTAGAGAGAATGGTAACAACTATTTTCTCTAAAAATTTGCCGTTGCTCATCTGTTCAGTCTATGGTATTCTCAGCATCCTTCTGTAGAAGCACATTTCTGTTGCTTCTACATCTGTGAAGAGATTGTCCAATATTCACCGTCATATTGATGAACTGATATTACATAACAGCTCAGTATTCTTTTCTTTTGTTTCTCAATGAAACTCTCCTGCTTGTTAACACTTTCCTAAACTCTTTTAGCCCTGACAACCGCTTTATTGGTGGTAGAGAAAAATGCCCAGCCACCGATTGAACGGTGAGTAAACACTTGTAACTATTTTTATATCTACCGTGAAACATTACATAGCAATTATTTGCGAATTTTAACTCAGGAGCTCAAGCAAGAAGGGTTAAAATTGTTCAGGAACGCAGGGTTCAAAGGGTTAAGCTCCCCTTCACTACGATGACCCCCAAAATCAGTAGTAAAAGGTATTCAAATCAGGTCACATTGTGCTTCTAGATATGAAGTATTTTCCTATAATATGAGATTTGTACCTAATGTTCTCTTGCTCCACATCTCTGATCATATGCTCTGTCACCTCTAGCTACTTGGTGACAGCTCTCCTTGACTTTCTGGAACTGTAGTGTTGATGATATCATGAACCTATTGGATGCGCAATTGTCCATCCTTACAATGTCTAATTGCTTATAATATTTCTTTCTCTTTGCTGCAGACACCATGTCATTTCCATTTTAACCCTTTCAGCTCTGGCCACCGTTTTACCAGTGGTAGAGAAAAATAACATAATGCCCAGCCACCGGTTGAACAGTGGTAGAAAAAACTGACTTAATACCCAGCTACTGGTTGAACTGTGGGTAACCACTTGTAACTATTTTTATATAAACCGTGAAGTATTACATATCAATTGTTTGCGAATTTTGACTCAGGAGCTCAGGCAGAAAGGGTAAAATTGTTCAGGAACGCAGGGGTCAAAGGGTTAACTCTTGGAAAGCACCTTTCGCTATCCCAACACGCGCCTTCAGATTTCGACGTCGCCTTTTTCATCCTTGGTTAAAACACTTTTCTAGATATTTAAATTATTGCACGTGTTTGATTTTTGTGTCTCCAGTTTAGAGACAAGTGACTGCTGCAATATACAATCCTGGTCAAAATCTTAAGATATAAAAGGGTTAAAAAAATATAAAATACAATTTATATATTTGCGAAACATTTACATTTAACTAGAAAATGTACTTTATCAACAAACAAGTGAAAAAATTAAGCTTTTAATTGATCAATTTAAACAAACATTGAAAAAGTATTTTTGGTTGCTCATAAAGATAAGACCATGTGTGAAAAAAAATACTAAACAAAACTTTTAGAACTAGTCAGAGTGCTCATTGCTTCAGGGATGTGGACATCTACTTAGCTCATTTTCAGCATTACATTTCAGATTTTAAAATGGCTAAGGGTAAAATTTTAGCAAAGTTTGAACATGGCAGGATTGATGAACTTCAAAGACGTGGTCTTTCACAACGAGCCATTGCAAATGAAATTGGCCATAGCAGAACTGTCATTGCTAACTTCATTAAATATCCGGATGCGTATGCTTCTAAATAAGCAAGCCGTCGCCTCAATAAAACCTCACCATCTCTAGACAGACAGATTAGGCGAGAAGTAAAAAGAGAGATTCAAGCCTAAATCAGGTAAAAGCGAATACAGATGCTGAATGCATCTCTCGAACAATTCGATGGCATTTAAATAAGATAAAATCCTCACGTTTACAATTTCATACCGATTATCAAACATAGGTTATGGAAGAAGGTGTTGTATTCAGACGAGAAAAAATTCAATCTTGATGGCCCAGACGGTTTTCAGCCTTACTGTCATGAAAAAGATGTCCCAAAAGAAATTTTCTCAACACAGTGGAGGTGGATCAATTATGGTCTAGGGAAGTCTTGAGTTACAGGAGCGAAAAGGTCGCCAAACGACTGCTAGTTACATTGACATGTTAAGAAAGGCATCGCTAATTACTGAAGGCCCTCATCTATGTGGATAAAACTGGATTTTTTAGCAGGACAATGCTGCAATCCATATCGCTCGGAGGTAAAAGGAATTTTTTAAGGAAAACAACATTCAGCTTTTGAGTCATCCACCGTGCTCTCCAGATCTAAACCCAATCGAGAATTGTAAAGGATTTTTATAAACATAGATCACAACTTGAAACTGTGGATGCTCTTCGTGCTGCAGTTTATTCATCCTGGGCGAGCATCCCAAACACCCTTATGCAGAAGTTAATAATGAGTATTTTCGAAGTAATTCGCAAAAATGGAGGATATATTGAATATTAAATTATCGTTGTGACTTAATTGTTCTGTATTTTCTAATTTTATTTACATGGTCTTATCTTTATGACCAACCAAAAACTAATTTTTCAATGTTTGTTTAAATTATACAATTAAAAGCTTAAAATTTTTACTTGTTTGTTGATATATATTTTCTAATTAAATATAAATGTTTCGCAAATATATTTCGATTAAAGTAACAGTAATTTATATTTTTAACCCTTTTGTATCTGATCATAATATTTTGACCAGGAGCGTATGAGTATAAATCAAGATGCAAATTTTGATCCAATTAAAAAGACATAAATAAGGATATTTATCTTTACAAAATTTCCGACCTAAATATAGATGCTTGTATATATGAGTCTATGTGTTACCATATGAATATTACGATAAACAGGTATAGAAATAAGATAAAACAACAAAATGTCAAAATTAATAATCATAATAATAAGGCGTCGTCTAAAATTCCAGATAATTTTAGAGCGATATCTCTCACTATTAATAAGTGTTAGAAAATAAAATATAGTCAAAAAATTTAATAACAAGCCCTCATCTAAAATTCCAAATAATTTAAGAGCGATTTATATTACTATTAAATAAGTAAATGTTAGAAAATAAAATATAATCAAAAATTAATAATAATAAGTCTATGCTTTGGCTTTGTTGCATACGGTGGAGTAGTGAATAGCGACTCGGATGGAAGAATCGGAGAGCCAAGTTCGAATTCCGGTCGAATCCTTTACATTCACTTGCGTGCTAATAACCTTGGCAAAGGCAGGAATCTTCTTCTTCTTCTCCCCCCACCCAGACGTGAGTCAATAGCAGGACAGACCGGGTTCTATAGCCTTGGATGGCAACTGGTCTACCTCAGAAAAAATGGCAACATACTGCGCGTGGCTCGTCAGTCATGTATCAAAAGATACATGATCGCCTAAGCGTGTATCACGCATGGCACTGAGTGCGTCTTCCCTCTTGGACAAAACCAGCCGTAGAACAGCCGCTTCTATGTTTAATTTCCTTATCTTCTATACTAAATGTGTCATAACCAATTCCTATACAGAGGTTAAATCCATCTCATAGAAACCAAGGTTAGTGAGCACTAGTTCCAATCTCACCGGAAACAAACATTTTTCAACGTTCGTGAAATGAGTAATAGAATTTTCAAAAAGCTAGTAAAAATTTAATAATTATGTACAATTCTATTTACATTTCCTCTCATTCTTATTTCTTCTTCTTACTTTTCTTTTTTTTTTTTTTTTTGTTTTGTTTTCTTTTGGCATATTTTTATCTGTACTTTTTCTTGGGTCGTCTCTCTTCCTGTCTGCTGTAACAAAAGAAAAAATAGTGCGTTCATCTTATATAAAGACGAATTACAGTTCTCGACGAGATTGCTTGTCTCGCGGGATTAGGTAATTACGAGACTAGCAAGAAGAAGAGACGAAATCATGGGAAAGATACTAAGCAAAAAAAGACCTGTGGACTTTATTTGATTAAGGCAATCAAATATAGGCACGGGTTCGTAAACGGGGACAAATTCTAGCGAAAAAGAAATCATTGGATAGTCACAAATACCTGGCCATCTCGTTTTGAAGTTTACACTCCCATTTCTACCGCTACCGTTCCGATCAATGGATGGAATTTCCTGAGGCTGGTAAATGATATTCATCGTAATTCTTTCCACAAGTCTTATCTTTCGTTTTGCTCATAGAAAGAGAAAAGATTAATGTCTTGTTTAGTTTCTTCGTCAAGCAGATAATTTAGGCGGGAGAGTTTCGCTCACTTTGATGCCTGATTTTCTTTCCATTTTTTTTTTTTTTTTTTGTCAATATTGTTAACATACCTTTGTATGTATATTTATATGTCTATTCGTTAATTTCTTTGTCAATATTGTTAACATACCTTTGTATGTATATTTATATGTCTATTCGTTAATTTCTTTTATCTGTGTATGTATATAATTCCAGCTGTCTTATTGAGTTCATGAGACAACTGAAGAAGGCGTTCAACACCCTACAAATAACGGGTTGTTCCGAACGGAAAAACATACACATCTTTGGTATTTAGTAAACTGACTTTAGCACAGCACAAGTTTAAAATGGCGTAAAAGTGAGCATAAGAAGAATATGTTGCTGGAACCACTCAAATGAAGAGGTCCCGTTGTCCTTGAAAATAAGTGTTTGAAATCTTATAATTCACAGAAGCGTAAGAAGTAAATACGCATTGACCCCAACGCTTACAGATAGATCACATTGAAACACCGCTTCCCGTACTATCACCGAAGTTAAGCAATGTCGAGCGTAATCAAGATGGGTGATCGCTTGGTTATACTGGGTCTTGTAAACTTGAATATGCGGGTAGTGTAATGGATAATGGCCCGGAATTGTTAATCAGAGAAGCGATTTCCAGTTTGGGGTCGTTATATTTACTTATGGTTAAATGCCCTTGGGAAAGACATCTTCTACCACCTTGGGAAAGACATCTTCTACCCCCGCTATGGGTTAATTAGTAAGAGTTGCATCACTAAAACAATTATTATCTCCAAAAAAATAATATTGCGTAAAAATATTAAGATTACAGCATTAAATGACGCATAGAAACTAAACAGCCAACCGAAATCCTTTTTTCAAGTCGGCTTTTGTCAGAATCCATTGGCAAACAGCGGTTAACCATTTGTGACAGGGTTGTTTTTTGTATGGCGTCATATTTGAAAAAAATTTTTAATTGCCTCTCTAATTGGTTTCCCTTTTTATCACCAGCCCATCAAGATTCCGTGTATTTTGATGACATTCGGAGTGAATCCAATGCATCTGTGAATTGCAGACTCCAGTCGAATCCATTACATTCACTTACGAGCTATTACCCTTGGGAAAGGCAGGAATCCTCTTCTTCTCCCCACAGCTATAAGTAAATATCAGGACAAACGGGTTCTATAGCCTTTGATGGCAACTGGTCTACCGCAGAAAGAAATGGCAACCAACCGTGTGAAAAAATCTACCTAATCCGAATAAAATCAAAAACATTTTGTTTGTTTTTAATTTTATCTCCCCTCATAATGTAATCAAACATGGCCATCGACATCTTCCTTTAATACGTTTAAATTACCATGACTTCTTATGAAAGATAGTTGCCTTCACTTAGTCTTTAAGTGGTTCTTTTTTTCACAATGATGTTCGCCCTGTACAAGGCTCAAGAGTCACTTGTGGTAGAGGGTTACAGAAAAAGAAGCACAGTTTATAGGGATAAGTGGGGAAGATATGGGTTAATACTTGAACAGGTTAAACTTGTAGTGAACGGGGAAGCATCCACTTGGGAGTCGGTTCCGCAAAGCAGAGGTTGGTGGGAAGAAGTTGCTCGAGTAGAACTTACATTTCGCCAATGGAATACGAAAGGAATGAGGGTTGCTACAATGTGCGTGACATGGTGGGTCTTAGCCATAAAGATTAGACGTGCTGGAACTAAGGAATGTTATTTGTCTGAGCGCTCTCCATAGAATTGGAATAGAGCAGAGAGAGGCTTGAGACGTTTCGTCTGTGGGAAAGAGGTTGTAGGGTGGAAAATAATTTGTTACCCACAAGGACACGGAAACGCTTTTAAACTCTATCGAGACTAGAAAGTGATGACTAGGCAGCTACTACCCAAATACGGCAGCAGCACTCCATTTTCGGCCTGATCTGTATCTTGAAATGGTAGAGAGAAACAGGAGGAGTCAGATACTTACTAGAGTGTTTCAGGGAACCGACAGTCTTTCCAGCATCTTTTGGATTGCAATGGATCTTGTTCCACTTTAGGTCTAGGTTAAGGTTAAGTCCGAATAGGCACACAAGATACGGGACGTCCCTGGGAGAATACCCGTTTATCGTGACAGGTGGAATTTTGGGATCTGTAAGATAAATATATAGAAATAGCTATTCACTTTGAAGGTATGCAGTTTGCATACATTTGTATTTATTTGTTACAATCATATTTGTTCAAAACTATTTATGTACATTTGTTTAACACTTTACTTATATTTTTAGCAGAGTTTAATCTCTTAAGTGTTCAAAATGTCCTCCTTCAATATTGCATCTTTCCTCGAACCTCCTCAGAATACTATGATACACAGCACAACACAAATTCCGATCTATTTGAATAAATACTTCTGTGATGTACTCTTTTAATTCTTTCACTATGTGGGAATTTCTCTCATAAACCATGTCTAATAGAACCAAGCAAAAAAAAAAGAAAGAAATCGATTGGTGGTAGGTGAACGTTGTGGCCATTCGATACTGTCTCTTCTTCCGAAAAAACGCTGCTGGAAAATTTTGGTTAATGTAGTCCCTTGCCGCCAAAACATAATGATATGTTCCGGAAATGGATGTATTTGCTCGAAGGAGCAAAGTTGTTTTAGACTACTGTAACCGAGTAGGACAATCTAGCAGGTAACCGCAATGGACTGGTCCTCGTCGTAGTGGTAGGCAATAGGCGTAGATAATAGGCGAAGACTATATGCTTAGCCAATAGGCGTTGTCAATAGGCGTCCACATCAGCCTGTATTTATGGCTGACACCAGCCAATCATATTACTGTGAGGAGGAACCCAGGTTTATGCATATTCATTACGTCATATAATGAGGAGATGCTCCATTTTACTGAAAGAACAGCTCGACGAAGTTAGTTCTGGTTCTGAGCTGTGGAAACGTGAAACAAATATTGAAACAATTGTAAGCTTATTTTTGGTCCACCCTGTATAATAAACTCTAATAATGTATTAATAATCTTGTTTTCAATGTTTTTGTTGTTGTTTTTTTTAAACCAGTCTTATCACCAATATCTTTTTGTTTTTTACAAACATTTTTTGATTTTTTTTCGTCTATCGCAATGAACGGAAGTTTTCTCAATGTGGACATTTGCCTTGAAAGCCGATTGGAAATTATGCTCACCCAAGGCACCCAACATTTCTACATACGATATAATGCCAAAGATGCTATAAAAATGCCCAGTTCCATGTACCGCTCCACTATATACTTCACTCCTCCTATTATTTTCCAGTTTTTATTTTCTACTCACGATAGAGTCCAAAAGTGTCCAGGTGGAGTTGTGGGTGGTGGATTATTTGCCACCCTGTAATTTCTTTCCCATAGACCAAAAGTTGCAAGCTTCTCACTAGTCTATCATTATTTTCATTAAAAATATTCAGACGAACTACATTTATCTTTGTTCTTTACTCCACCCACCGAAAAAAGAAAACCATTGCTGTTAGGATAGGTGATCGTGGTAGCCATTCGATGTTGTCCATTCTTCCGATTAGACGAAACATCAACATCCTACGTATATGTGAAACTAGGTGGCCAAACTTTGAAGATTTTGTCAGTGGAAATCAGAGGATTATATATTCAGGCGGAAAGAAAAAACGATAAAGGAGTAGGATTGATACTACAAGAATTCACGAAATGCGTTCTGGGATACTACCAATTATCCAAAAGAATTCGATAGTCAAGCTGAAAGGAAAGCCTTTCAACGCTGCGTTGAAAGGCTTTCCTTTCAGCTTGACTATCAAATCATAATAGTGTATGCACCGATTGCACAAAGTAAGGAAGAAGAAATCGAATCTTTCTACTCCATGCTAGACAAGGTGAAGGATTATAAGACAAGGGGAGATAACTGACAAATTCGGACTAAGAACCCACACCGAACATGGAGAAAATGGGTCCAATTATGCACGGCTAATGACCAAGTAATTGTTCCAAAAACATCCAAGATGATTATGAATATGGATAAGGCCAGGAGGAGAAACTAAAAACCAAATTGACTACATAACTATCAACAAAAGACTCAGGAATGCAATGGCTCACTGCAAAACCTACCAAAGTACCGACTGTGGAAGTGACCATCGCTCTATTATATGTTAATTAAGAGTGAAACTACAGAAAATGAAGAAGTCAAACGCAGCACCCAAACTGCAAGACAACAAATTCCTGAGCGACCCATACCTGAAGGGAAATATATGGGCATTGGGCAAAGAAGATACGAGGAACACAATGGAAATGGAAACTTGAAATGAGACTCACTAAAAGAAACTTTAGTGACATCAGGAAACAATATCATCCCAAAGGAGAATGGATGAAGAAGAAAAACAAAGAGATCACAGATGAGATTCTTGACATGATGCAAAGGAAAAAGAAAACTCTGCCAAGATACAGAACGAAATACGAAAAAAACTATAGAACAAAATAAGCACCAAATGAAGGTAGGCGAAAGAAGAGGGGATAAACGAAAATGTACAAAAATAAAGAGATTGAGTACCACAGACAAAGGAGATCTACATAAATAAATAAAGGAACTAACAGGACTGAAGACAGGCGCGTCAACAGGCTGCATAAAATCCAATGATGGAACGCTCATATTAGAGAAGGAAAAAATTCTACATCAGTGGAACGAATAGACATATACATCCAAATATATATATATATATATATATATATATATATACCCCGTCTATTAGGGCGGCTATCCAATCCCTATTTCAGACGCTTGCTCTGGCACATTTGTGTTTATTCAAAACCCACAGAACCAACCTGTGGCTTATACTACAACTATGCTGAGCATAACTTAGTTACAGTTTCTGGGAGAAGGCGTGTTATCTAGAATGATAGCACACCTATATATATATATATATATATATATATATATATATATATATATATATGTATGTATGTAATAAATCCATTAGTTTATAAATGGATCCTAGTAATATCAAATATTAAAACTGATCCACAAAAAGATGTATTTATTTTAACAGCCCATATAAATTACACAACAAAATTACCTCATATGGTGGGAGGTATAGATCTATTTCAACTAACGAGAAGTATGTTAGTCTTATTCAACCCCCGTCTATAGACTGTGTTCTTGTCAGAATTAGAAATTTAAAATTTAACTTTTACATCAGTCGAAAAATTGATACGGAACGTATCCATTTTGATGTTTCAGTAAGACGAAATGCCCGATCGGTGGTAAGGTAAGGTGAAATAGGGATTAGCCTTAAAGGAAAGAGGTCTTATAAAGTTAAACCCGGATATTGACCTTATGACATAAATTGGGGGTTATATTAAGAATGAGGTGTTAAATTGAAACTAAAAGAAGAGTATTATATAAAAACCATTTAATTATATATATAAAAAAGATAGGTTTCTACATTTATTATTGTGAGACCGGAAACTACCTAGACTACACAATAGACTCTTCCAAGCCTATATTAAGTAGGCGACATAGCACTCTAGAGAGTGACACAGAGGGACAGTGAGAGTCTCGTACGACTACCAGTATTGGACACTAACATATAGTAAGCTCCGCTTACACTATCTCTGTGACCTGTTGTTAATATATCTTTCTTACATCTAATCCGTGTTCCGTGTTTTCCTTCTGTGGTCCTAACTTTGGCGCCACATCATTTATATATATATGAATTAAATAAATATAGATATAAGCAAACATACATGCGTAGGATCACGCGCAAATATAAATTTGCAAATAAATATTTTATTTAGTTTCCGGTGTTAACGAAAAAGCGCTCACTGTGGTAATAGATACCTCTAAAGTATATATTAATAAATATATATATTAACTTACATCGAAAGTCAAACAAATCGGAGTTTCATGTTGAATATAATATTCCTAAAGAACAGTTCATCACCATTATAAGTATCTAAATATATTTATATGAGTATTGTGATATAGAATATTGTATATATATATTTATTAACATTAAGATGTATATGTGGGTTTATTTGTATATATATATATATATATATATATATATATATATATATATATATATATATATATATATACATTGTATAAACCCCCCCCCAAAAAAAATAGGTCTGTAATTTTATATTTAATTTGGATGATTGGCTATGTCAAGTATCTGTGCAGAAAGCAAAAATTATAGTATGAGATATTCTCACTAATTTTCCTCATATAGTTTCAATCCCAGCTTGTGGAAGAAGAACCTGTATCGCACTTAAATTTCAATTATTTTATACACTGATAAACACAACATTATGATCAACAATATGTCGTAAAAATGACGTCTGTCTCGTAAAAACTGCGCATGTCAAGAACAGCGGTATATAAGGTTGTCTCGAATACTTCCTGTTTCATGCGTTCAGAGCTACAGTTATGGCTTCAAGCCAGTTAGAGTAGCATGTTTACCAATGCCTATTGTCAAAAGGTCTTCAATAGGCACATGTATGTCAGAACTTAATGTCAATAGAAGGTCACTCAATCCGATGTTTTGCTTTCTCCTGTATGCGATAGACAGTTGGATACGTGTATGTCGTTATCCTCGAGAAACAATGGAACCAGGATTCACTGTGGGGAACGAATCTTGTAAAGGCAGCGTTGTGGTAGTTTAGTCAACGGTTCGTTGAAAACACTCATTCATGTTGTGCGTAATTTACTGTGTACTACCGACCTCACCCGCGTTCGAATCTCACCATGGTCGATTTGTCAGTAAGGAGAGTTCTTGATGTTATCAGACTGGAGGGGTCGATCCCAGCGTGCGACGCCTCTGGAAAGCGCATGAAAACCATACCACGGGTGACCCAAGCCTTGTGAGTGAAATTGGGTAGACGGAACCCTTGGGGGTTGTCGATAGCTGTGCTAGCACGAAGTCACAAGTCATCGTGACCGAGGGCTTGAGCGTGATGGCCCTTTTCAAATTGTTGAACACGCTCTTTCCCAGAAAGATCTGCTTAGCATAGTTGCAACATAAACCACAGGTAGGCTCTGTGGGTGTTGAATAAACACAAATGCGTCTGAGCAAGCGTCTACAATAGGGATTTGCTAGCTTCCCTAGTAGACGGGTATCCTCGAATACGAGTGACCAGCTTACCTACCTCATTATCCTTGATTCTGCCTATTAATAAAAACAATCTTCTGTGACACTTGCATGGCCTCTCTCATATATACAAGTTGGATATGAATGATTTTTCTAATGTTGCCCTAACCACCAAGATCCCCGGATTCCAATTCTATTAAACACTTATGAGATGCGTCGTGCTGACAAATTCTCACTATAGTAACTCTACATATTAACTTGCAAGGTTTAAAAAATCCTGCTGTCAACATCCTACGCCCAGATCTCCAAATAAACCTTCAGAGGTCTGGTAAAGTTCAGCCTAGCTGATTTGGGAAGACAGATTTTAAAGAAAGGTGGACGCGTAACAATTTGGCGGATCAGTGAAATATTTCTGCAATGAAGTACACTTTTATTTTAAACATTTCTTGTATATTTGTATCCATAATGGCCGAATCCCCTTTGACATTGTTATTAAATTGAATCGCAATGAAAAGCTTCCATGAAGAACTGAACACACATAATTTACCATGTGTGTGTGTTTTGCCATAGAAGATGCCTTCACCAGTTCAGTCATAGAAGCCTAATGCTAGATAGAGCTCGAATCGCTAGTCATACTTTGCCCTGTCACTAGGGCTTCGAAAATGCTGACTACACCCTTGCAGATTAGGTCCCAAATGAAGACATCTCTCAGCTGGGTGCTTGCAGACCCCAGTATAAACCATATCAAACATTAACTCTTAGTTCAGTTATGAAAAAAAGGCATTAAATGACGTAACAAGGCAATATGATGAAATCTGCATGTTTAGGTCACTGAATTAATCAACCTATCCCTAAACCTTTCATCAAAAAATAAATGGCTTCATCTATCGCAAGGAAAGTTTGTTCTGTGTCGCGTCAGAAGATTTATTTTTCTCGTCTGAGACCATCCTTCAAATCTACAAATCTTCCATTCGTTCTTGCATTGAATACTGTTGCCATATATGGACTGGTGCCCCCGATGTTCATCTCGAGGTACTCGACAAAATCCAGAAATGGATATGCAATGTGATATGTTCTGAACTGGCACCTCGTCTATAGTCACTTTCTCAGAGAGTTGATGTGGCTTCCTTCTGTCTTTTCTACAGATATTTTCATGGCAACTGCTATGACGAGCTACTTTCACTGGTACCCAAACTGCATGAATTTAAGCGTGCTACTAGACTGGCATCTCGGTCCCACCCTTTCACTGTCGAAACAGTTAAATGTAACCGCTTCTTCTACTCCAACTGCTTCTTCTCTTGTACTTGCCGACAGTGGAACACCCCTTCCTCCTACTTGCTTCCCTGATAGCTATAATCTTCAAATATTCAAATGTAATATCAATCGACATCTTCTGATGCCTTGATCTTGATCCCCGTCCTTCTCTATATCCTGTCCTCAAACACCCCTCTTTACTCTTACTCTCACTTTCTGTATCCTTTTGCGTGATAGTGGCACTCCCGCCTTGCTTGGGGGGAAATGCTTAAAAAAATTAATTAAAAATAAGTAAATGGAACGATGCTGTGAACCAACTTTCCTAGCACTATACTTAACAGCTGATTCAAGATAATCACTCCATTTCAAGTCAGCAGCAAACGTGAGCCCAAGAAGTGAGTAGTAGTCAGTCATGCTGTTAACAGGCAAAATCAGTGGGTAGAGAATATTTCGTATTTTTTATAAATCCATTTTTGTCTTTTTGAAATTATTTTACTTAATTCTGATGGGAAATTCCATGAATGGTGGTAAATGGCATATTCATATTTCTCTGTTTCAGCTTCTTCGAGATAAGTTGGCATCTCGTTCCCACCCTTTCACTCTCGAAACAGTTAAATGTAACAGCTTTTTGTACCCCAAGAGCGTAAATGAAAATTTCACATTGGCTCGCAAATTTCTTTCCGTCTTTTTCCTCAGCTCCCCCGAATTTCAATGGAGTGTGTAATGGGGGTTATTATTGTTTCTTACTCACCACAAATCATCCTCATTACCTTTGTATTCCATTAGTAGGGAGGAAGTCCAAAAAAAAACACTGTATTATGGAACAAACTCCCGAGATTATACCCCACCGATAACTAGATACTTATCCTCTTCATGTTTAGTGTCGGTCATCCGTTATCTATCCTACATATCCTCATAATCTAAACATGCGTCCTCTTTTTATGTCCATGCAATAACCTCACTCAATAAACCTCTAACTTGAGTGGCTCTCTGACTTTGTATTTGATGAAAATATATTAAAAAATCAGTTTTTATTTAGATCGAATATTTTCATTATCAGTTTTGGAGTGTTTTTTCTCATGTTATTCTTACTTCATTGCCTGTTACTTTCATTAATGATGGACGGTTATTCAAAATATAACGTTGTGATATAAAGTAGGAAAAAGATGAAGAAACTAATAAAAATGACTTCATCTTGAAATTCAAATAACTTAAGACTAATATTAGGTTGAATGATATTCGATTTTTTACAATCTAGTCACACCCCGGAGGCCGTTTCATGATTAAACGATTTCAATTTCTATTCCAAAGTTCAACTTATAACTCGACAAAGTATGTGTGTTGTATATGGGTGTGTTGACCAATTTACTGCCCTATCTTTTACTACGGTGATAAAATAGATCTCAGTGTGCAACTTAACGACACATTTCCCTCTTCTTACACAAGTGAAGTAGATTCAGCAAATCGCAAAAATGATAATAGCGACTGAAATCGGCTTTTTACTACCGTAGAACTTTAGAAATTTATGTAGGACACAAGAAACAGCTTATACATGTTGGGAAGCTCCTTGAATTTCCATTGCAGCTGCTTCACCAATTAAACTACCAAGAACAGCTGGTAAAAAAAGTAGGGAATATAACTATATGGCTACATTTTTAAGCCAATGAGTGATTTTATTATTTCGATTCAAAAGACCTCTATAATTTTGAAACATTCTCAAGGCAGCATTCTTTCTTAAACATATTGCTTTTCTTTTTGTCATATTTACTTGATTGTATTTTTACAAGAATGTTGCTCTTTTGTGTGTATTTGTGGCTTTGAACTGATTGATCATCCTTACTAGCCTCTTGATTTGGCCCCAACTTACTATCATCTGTTCTCCAACATGAACAAAACACTGGGCTGATAATCAGTATCACAGTGATGATGACATCATATCTGCTGTTGACGACTTTTTTGACCAACAGGATGAAAGATTCTTCACCAGTGAAATCCAGTCACTGCAACACTGATGGAAGAAATGTGTAGACTGCAAGGCGAACTATGTTGAAAAATAAGCCTCATTTGGTCACATTCCGTGAGAGTATCTTGGTCAGCCTATGAACTTTTCAGCCGGCCATCTTAAATACATTATCACCCATATCAACAGACATGTGAAGAAAGCATGAGTATCCAACGGCCATAACATTTTGATAGTAACAACAAAAATATAGATATTAGGATTATAAGTAATAACTCCAAGTAGTCAGTCTATTTCTTAGTGGATTGGTTCTTACGAAATTAACCTTAGAACACTAACCATGGGTATATAGTACCCAGCGCAAATTTTTCTATTTTTAATTACAATTTTCAGTACCTGATTTTCTTAACCAAATAATGTGTTTCAGTTCCTATTAATGTTAACCCAAAGTACGAAGTGCCAGCATCTAAAATATTTTAAATAAAGATTTATATTTAATATTTTTTGATATTTTCAAAATCGGGTATGATATACCCATGGTTAGTAGTGGTGTAACTTTAATTGATGCTTAGTGTTCTAGGGTTAAGAAACAACAAAGTTTATATATTTATCAATCTATTCATGTTCCAAAATCTTCATTGCACAGATTGAGAATTCTTTACCCAAAATTCCTGGAACCGGAAGTGCTTCGGTTTTTCTGATTTTTTTTTCAGATTTTATAATACAGGCTATAAAATGTGGCAGAATGGAACACAGGCATAAACACAATATCCCTTTACATTTCATAGCACGGCTTATTCAAATAAGGTGGTTTTATATAAATAACATACACCACGAAAGTAGATTTATATCAAATTTAATATATTTTGTGTACATACAGATGCAGGTAATGACGCTAGTCATGTTATGCTGACACGGATTTTTAAGTGGTGAAATTAAGATTTCACGTAAAAATAATGTTTTGTACTTTCTTTATGTGTATAAAAAAGATGATCACTACTTACAAAAATGTATAAATGCAGAACTTTTTGTTATTTTGTCTTTACTGAGCACGAAACACCTGATAAGTAATCCACGAACGAAGATGTTGCTTTGAGTCGTCAGCGTAGGCTACCGAGCTGGACTGGCGAATTCCCGCCCTGGGCAGATACTTGCAACAGCTGCACATCACCTAGGAAAATTCCCAGTGTTTTCTGGAATTTTCCATTTGTGACAAGCCATGTCAGAACCTGAAAAACTTTCGGATTTTGGGAGTTTCGAATAAAGGACACTCAAGCTGGATATAGACATACTCCTTTCTTTATTTCTTTCTCCCTCCCTCTGCTTATTTATAATACCTATTTTTCTTTTATTCTCTCTTTGTATCTCTTGCTTTCTTTCTCTGTTTCTTCTTGCGTTCATTCTCTTTATTTCTTTTTCTTCTTTCCCTCTTTTCTTCCTCATTTCTGTTCTTTTAGCTTCTTTTTCTCACCACTTCTCTCTGCTTTTCTCTCACTCCTTACTTCATTCTTATTCTTCTCCCCTGTCCTCTGTGACATCCCACATTTCTTTCTCATTTTATTTTTTCCCTTTTCTTTATCTCCTCTTCCCAAACTATTTTCACCGCATTCATTGATTCACTGTTGTTTTTAATATAAACACTCCTTGCTTAACGGCTTGCATGTTTGACTTTTCTCGTACTTACGACCAGTGGTAACCGATTTATTGATTGATTTTTTTACGGTTAGCCAACCTTTTGTGGGTTATTTAAAGCCGTAGAATATTTGAGATTGTATGAATAATTCTTTTCTTTTTTTTTTAACTAAATATTGCATTAACAATTTATTTAAAATAACAAGTTAGAGCAGGGCATATCTCGACGTGGTGTAATGTTTTGCGAGAACAGTTATGACTGAGTAGTGAGTTCGATCTTCACTAGTACCCCATACTTTAGGCACGTTTAAGCTTCGCTTAAAAAATCATCATATCTATTTAGGAGATTTACCCGTATGTGAACGGTACTAACCTGACCGGAATTCGAACTCGGCCTTCTGATTTCTCAATACGAGTCACTATCCATTCGACCACTCACTTACTGTAAAATTTCATGAAATAAAAAAGTAAATCTAACCATACGGTATTTGTATTTTGTGCGAAAACTGTTATTGTGATTGTTTTCACTTTCTTAAAAATGAAATGTATTTCTTATTCTTCTATGTTCAGTGTCCCTTCAGGACGTTGATGATCATGGCTCTCTACAACTTCCTTCTTTTTATTATATCTCTTAAATCTTGTTCCGCCATCCAATTTACTCAAGTTCACTAGATAAGTTATGCTTGATTTCCTCTGACCCGCTTGCCTTAAATATGTTCTGTGAGTATTAAATTTTCCAAGCTCTCTCTCTCTCTCTCTCTCTCTCTCTCTCTCTCTCTCTCTCCTCTTTTTATTTTGTGCACTAGAAATTTTAAATCTCTCCTTCTGATGATAAGTGTTCTTTTTGTTTCCATTCTCTCTCAAACTTCGCCGTTGATCACATGTTCAGTCTATGGTATTCTCAGCATCATTCAGTAGAACCACATTTCTGTTGCTGCAAGTCTCTCCTTCATCTGTGAGGACATTGTCCTGCATTCACCACCATATCGAAGGACTTATATTACGTAACATCTCAGTACTGTTTTTCGTTGTTTCTCACGTAATTTTCCTGTTTCTTAATTCTTTGTTTATCTTTTGGAAGGCATATTTTACAATCCCATTGCACCTTCGAATATCAGTGACGAACTTTTCGTCCTCTGTTGAAACCCTTCATAAATATTTTACCTATTGTACTTGATCTGATTTTGGTATCTCTACTTTGTAATTTGCACTTTTCGAATGAATGTTCAGAAAATAGAGCTGATTTTGGAATCTGTTATCACGTTTACTGCCCAGTACATTAGGGGCACTTGGCCGAGTGGTTATATCGTTCGAATTCTGACCATGAGACCCGAGTTCGAATCTCATGGTCGATATGTCAGAAAGGAGATTTCCTGATGTTATCGAACTGGAGGGGTCTTTCCTTTGGAATGTGCCTGAAAAACCATATCACGGGCTGACCCAAGCCTTGTGGGTGAAATTGAGTAGACGGAACCCTAACACAAATCATCGCGGCTCAGGGCTTGAGCGTGCTGGCCTTGTTCAAATCGTTGATCACGCTAAATAATACGCTCTTTCTCAGAAACTGTAACTAAGATCTGCTCAGGTGGACTCTGTGGGTGTTGAAAACACAAAAATGTTTTAAACACAAAATTATTGTAAATATAAAATACGTCTGCAATAGGGATTGGGTTGGCGCCCTAGTAGACGAGTGTCCACGAATACGAGTGACCAGCTATACATTAGTGTAGAAATAAATTAGAAATGTTACAAATAGTGCAAAAATTATATTAAATCTGACACAAAAAACTTTACTCATCTGATGGAATCCATTTACCGTCCACCAGCATGGCTGATACTAACCTCCAAGAGATTGACTCATAGCGCCTTCTCGGGGTAACGTTTTCCACTGACAAGAAATGGTAAGATTATATTGAATCAATTGATAAGTCTCCGACTAGGAAATTTTGATTGTATTGTGATAGACAGTTTTTTCTCAACAGAATCTATCTTACATATTTATAAGTCTACCATTTGTCTGTGCTTTGAATATTGCTGATACATATGATATGATTCTCCTACCATATATTTCTTTATAAAATCTAAAGAAGAATCTGTAATTTTATTGGCCTTGATCTGGCATCACGCCTTCACTGACTTTCCTACCGTCGGGACGTAGCTTCCCTGTGCCTTTTCTATAAATACTTTCATTGTTCTGATGAAATTTCCTCTATGGTACCTAGACTTTATGAATTTAAGTGCAGTACTAGGTCTCATCATTTTACAATTGAAATTGATAGATATGTTCCTGAGTTCTACGTTAATAGTTTGTTTTCTTTTTTATCGGACTTTTAGCTTGTTGAACTCTCTTCTGTCTTCTTGCTTCCCAGTCAAGTTTGATCATCAAAAATTTAAATGCAATGTCAATTGTTATCTTCTGTCTTCTTAATTCATGTTCTTTTACTGTTTTCTCTCCTTAATAGTAGTTTTTTCTCATATTCTCTAACACTCAGTAACACGTTGCGTCTTAGTGGCTTTATTCTCTTGTTTGGGATGAAATGATTAAAAACACTTTATACACGTAGTATACATGAAATTACAACCAGGTACAACTGATGAATGACTGTTTTTTTTATTCCCGACACAGAACTAAGAGAAAAAGAGAGACTGAGGGAAAAAAGGGTTGCATTATATTAATCTGCCCGTCTTCCTAGAAAACCCTCCTATGTTTTTATCTGGCCTCAAACAACGACCACTGGCTCCAGTAGAAAATAGACAACTATCTCAACCATAAGGCATCACTGATTTATTTCCACTAACATATATTCGCCATTTTCTATTCTCTATTTAATTCCAAAGTTTCCTTTCCTGATTCACTTCCTTCTCCTCATCCTAACAATCGCCATCTTCTCAACCTTTTTTTTTTTCCTTTTCTAGTTTCCTTTCATTTCTTGGAGTCCCTTAATCTCCCAGTATTTCAATTCTTTATATTGGCCAGTTTTCCCTCCACCATTTTTTTTTTTTATCATTCATTCTTTCTCATAAGCCGTTAACTGAGTCTACACCTGATCTGCCTGTTTAACACTATTGTAACAAATCAAGTTTCAATGAGCCCCCCCCCCCACAAAAAAAAAAGAAAGTTTCCAATCTGAACGCTAAAACTGATCACCGGCAAATGTAAATTTGATCAAGCGATCAAGTGAATACAATTCTCTCACAGTTTGTTAAATCGTCCGGATTTTTTCAGTGAAAGTTTGCAACACCTGATGCCGACCGGTAAAACTTGAAATTCACTTGCTTTTTCGTCACGTGATTGCAGTGTGCTGACTTCAACAATTGTTGTTCATTGCATCATCGTCATCTGAAATGACCTTATTAACTTTATTCAATTGTTGCACCTGCTGGATTTTATTTAATTTTTAATTTCTTTCTTCTTTTACGCTTTTTTTTTCTGTTGTGAAGTCCACAGACGACTGAGAGATGTGAGGAAGCGGAAAGTTCTTATCTTAAAATGAAAATAACAGAAGGGAAATTACGGGAAAAATTCTTCAACATTACACCTTGAAGGACTCTGACAAATTTTTTTTCAAGGTTCATGCATTTCTCTACCTCTATCATTCGCTCTCTCTTTATTTCTTTCCCTATCTCTCTTTCTCTTTCTACCCCTCTCTCTCTCTTTCTCTCTCTCTTTCTCTCTCGATCTTTCTCTCTATCTCTCGCTTCTTTTCCTCATCCTTTTACTACCGATTGTTTTGTTGATAAATATTGAGAATATATATAGTTTCGCATAAGGCTATAGAAACTTGGTAAGAATTGAACTTTCTAACCAAAGCTTAATAGAATGTTTCCTATCTTCAATTAGTTTTATACAGCAGTGTCTATGCTATCTAGACCAGGCTTCTTTAATGGCTTATATCATCTTGAAATAGTTTTTACTGGTTACTACGCGGAGGTTAACCAAAGACAAGTTCCAGGGATCGTTCTCTCAAACCAGGTTGTCTTAAAAAATTTATCCAACTTCAATCTCCGATATCTGAGACACTTAAGGGAAGTAGTCCAAGTTCGATCTCGGATATCTGAGACACTTAAGGGAAGTGGTCCAAGTTCGATCTCCGATATGTGAGACACTTAAGGGAAGTGGTCCAAGTTCGATCTCCGATATGTGAGACACTTAAGGGAAGTGGTCCAAGTTCGATCTCGGATATCTGAGACACTGAAGGGAAGTGGTCCAGATTCAATCTTTGATATCTGAGGTACCTAAGGAAACTTGTTCCAAGTCCAGTCTCTGATATCTGAGACATCCCCAAAAGAAACTATACAATTTATGCTATCACGTGCATTACACATGCGGGTCTACCCGTTAATAATGTCCCTGTGTCAAACTTTCCATAATGGGGTAGCGATGTGAACAGATTCTATCATCCTGGAATATCGCCATCTCTTAATGCATTCGTGTCAATTGTTTTGATATTTGCTGAAATAAGCCGTGATTTTTTAAACACTGAGGCGCTGTCAATTACACACGCAATGAAGGCCGCTTTTCTATTAAATAAGAAATCTGATTTCTCCTGCCGCTGTGTTGCAGCAAGTGCATACATCCTACTGGCACAATGTTTTCCTTTGGCCTCTTCTTTCAAGATTTCAAATGCTGATTTTCATAGCAGGCATGTCCTTCACATTTTGAAGATTGGCATCACACAACATTTCAAATGATCTAATCACAAAACTATTCATGTTTTGAAATGTTTTGTCTTGGAATATAATTATTACAGTTTAAAGAATACGTACACACAACATGAACTAGAACAGTTTACCCCAGTGAGCGAAATAAAGAGTTCAGATCGACATTCCAACCACCTGAAGAAGACCGGAGCGTACAACGGCCGAAACGTTGTAATAAATATGGCAACAAAGATGAGGACAATAGTCCGAATAATGTAAAATATCTAATCAGCAGGAGTCGAGTATTATATAGACACTTCTTCTATGTAGCCTTCAGAATGTTTGCGATCATCGCTCTACACAATATCTTGTCTTTTGTACTCTTAATAAATTTTCTCTTTCTTATTTCTCCGTAACCTTGTTCCGTCATCCATTTATTCATGAATATGAAATTATGAAATGGAATATTTTATGCAGCATAAAGACATCACTACTTTAATTCTATTCTTATTTTAAGCAAAAATTATTAATGTGTTCAATTCTTTCTCTTTCAACGTTGATTCTTTTCAACTTTTTTTAAAACACAAACATACTGTGGCTGACTTCACCACACTAATTTAACTTTAGATAAGGAAACAAAACTGACATGGAAAATGATAAGCAAAAGACATCATTACACATAAAATATGTATTTAAAAAGATGTACAATTTCAAACAAAGCATGCATTTAAGTAATAAAAGGTTGAATAAAACAAGAGTTATCTCTCTTTAACTGTAATTTTAGTATTTCAAAGTTCACTGGAAGAATGTTTATGAGAGTTTCTTATAATGACTGTTCTCAGAATATTTTGCTGTGTAAGAAAAGATTATCTGAGTGTATACAAATTATGTTCAGCATGTGAGTGATTGTGTGTGCGTGTGAGAAGGTTGGCGCATGGTTTCAACTGTCGTGGATTCGTTTGGCAGCTGAATTCTCACTGATTAGCTAAGAAAAATTCTTGCTTAAATAAGTGACTATAGGCTCCAGACCGCTGCGCGGGAAAAGTTACTCTTCACGTCCGGACGATCTGATTGGTTGGCATTGATCAATCAGCGAGCGAGTTTTGGGGAGACTTAAGAAAGCTTCTGGGATCCGTTTCTCCCAAAAGTGCACAAAACTGACTACAAAATTGTCGCATTGCTGCGATTTGTAAATTGTCTATAATAACGTAGTGGTGATTAATTAACCAATGAATGCTTGTCGTTGTATGTGATTTGTATTTGTGTATGTATTTATATATGTGTGAGAGATATAGATCGGCATAATACAATTTGAAGCATTTAAAGAAAAAATCTCAGGACAATTTGCCAAGTTTCGACCACAAAGATGTTATCATGATATACACCCTGGTGCAAATTAATTAAAACTAAACGAATAATACTGTTATTATGTACTTTTCATATTTTTCCAGTGAAACATGACCCAGTGCACCTGTTAGTACTTTGTATGTCCATTCCACGAAGTCGTTCCTTGTAGATTGTCCCAGATTCTCTATTGATTGGAGAGTTTACGTGCCAGTCTGTAGTACTTTGATTTGCTCACTGGTAAGGCTTGCAGTGTTTTAATTTTCATACGCTTCCTTGGAGTAACGTCCATCGCAGACAATGGCCGTAAGACAACTAATCGACAGGCGTGATAAAAAATCTGATACAATCAGAGATGACTCAATATTTTTCAAGGCCAAATAAATTTCCTCACCCCCCCCCCCGAAAATAGTTTCATATTTCTGCACACCACTGCAAATGACCTAATCTGAAGAAAAAATAGAAATCGATTACACCCTGTCATTCCAGTGGGTCTAAAACTGAAGCGTATGGTGAAAGAAAGGAAACTAAAGCGGTTTTTTCAATTAATTTGAATAAGGGTGTGCATACAACGGCACCATTTAATCTGTGGACAGCACAATATTGATTTAAAAATTCAATTTATGTAGGCTTTTAGCATTCCGTTACCACTTCTTCATCAATGTCGATTTTTGTGCAAAAAGCGGATCACAGCTTCATACATATTTTCAGAAAACTTTAACTTCTCATTGGACAATAAATATTAAAATTGTCTCGTGTATATTCACGTACATAGTTCACGGAAAGCAAAACAAAACATATCAGGCTTCAGACTGAATTTTGTAAGACGCTTTCTGAGTGGTTAACAAATATTAAAAATACAATTTACCTGTTCACCACCACGCCCGAATAACATCAAGCTAGTTTTTGACCTGATGAAAAAACAATGCTTTTGGAGCCAGTCACCTGACCAAAAACATATAAAATGAATGTACGAACGAACCCAGTCAGTGAGAATTTACAACGATTAGCATTTGCTAAACGAGTTCGCGACTCTTGTATCATTACTGCAGCGAAGTACAAAGTTAGAATCTCAGGTTCTTTAATATGAAATAACTTCACTGAAATTCAAGCTAAAATTTCAACTCATCAACTCACTCACCAACTTCTTCTGGAACTTACTAAAAAATATTCAAACACATTATTGAATCTTACGAAAGTTAATTACAAACATCACGAACAATACAATCAACTACGAGCAACAAAAACAAATTAAACGTAACAGAACATTCACTTCTCCAACTTCTTTAAAGCTAAAAGTTTATCAACATATTTTCAGCTTTACAGTATTCTTTAAACTCTCTTTCAGTGAACATTTTGAGCGACAAGTTAATTCAACTTTTTGTGAAAAATATTTCAGTAGTAAATACTTTAATTCAGTCAAAAGGAAATAACAATTCATGTAAAACCGTTGACATATATATAAATATTGCACCTGTTATGAAAAGTTATATTCTTGTGTTCTTTCTCTTGTTTGCTTTTCGTTTGCTTACACATTCGTAAAGTAAAAAATGTGCTGGTTGATTTACGCCATCCATACCGCTACAGGCTAATTATAGTCATAAAGAGTCTAAAGTAAATACAGATTAAAGTGTTTTTTTTTCTCTTTTAATTGATATAGACAATAACGTGAATTATTAGGTAATTAACATTTAAATAATACTGCGATCCAGAGTTTCGGGATCAATCACATACACACACACATGACATATAATGACCGGTTACTGTTTCCGGTTATACCCGTCTCTCAATTCGGCTAGCAAATCTCTATCACAGACGCACACTCAACCCACCTGTGGCTTATACTGCAATTGAGCTGAGAGAGCTTTAGTTATAGATTCTGCGAGAGAGTACATAATCTGGCGTGATCTTTTTTTTTTTAATCTCAAAGACTCGGTCACGATGACTTGTGACTTCGTGCTATCACATCTCCAGCCCTGTCATGGGAAAATGCTCACTTTTAAACCTAATCTCTCTTGCATGGCAGGAGGAGTCCGGTACTTTCTGGAGCGGTACAAAGAACCAATCATTTCTCCAGCACCTTTAGCGATGGATCGTATATATGTTCCATTTCAGCTCTGGAGTGAACTTGTTCCAACAGGTATTCAAATCTTCTTTGTTCAGTGAAATTGTTAGAAAGCTCATTGTTTGATTGGACATGATGAAATGATACTACCTTTGTTTTAAACTTATTGAACGTTAGAAGCAAGTTATTTTTTTATTGAGCTGTTAGAGCATGGCCACACTGAACATACTCATTTACTATCTGCTTCGGTAAACTATGGTGTCTTCAGCATATATCCATATATACAATGATAATTCTGTAGCAGTTAATGGATGGAGTAGAGCATTTGATAAACACCGATTGCATAGGTTACCCAACTGCGATTACAAGCGGTTGGATAGAGAATTTTTTTGTTGTTTTTTTTTTTCTAACGGTGACTCTTAATCACGTATATAACAAGCAAACGACCTAACATGATTGCATGACTCACGTTTTGACTCTATGAGATAAATAAGAAGTGTATTTTAACCGAAAATATTTGTATTCGAAGTAATCAATGTAATGTCTGTCATCACAATATGGTCGCTGTGAATGGAAAGTGTCGTATGCAGGTGCGTTATTCGCATCTGTAGAAAATCAATAATGCTTGACTTCGGTAACATTGGCATCACAGAAATGAATGTTGATGTTGGCAACGAAGAAAACATACCGAAAAATCGAAGCGCTGATGCCGGTCGTGCAAAGATAGCGGAATAAGTACTGGAGATTGTGGTGTTTGTGTAGAGGTGGATGATGCTATGAGAACACGCTTGTTGTATAGAGGCGGTGGGAGGTACGTTGATTGTATAGAGGTGGTTGTTGGTGGTAGTAGTATACACTGGTTATGCAGAGGTGGTGGTGGCATGAGGTTACACTCGGTGGGTAGAGGCGGGAGATTACATTGACTGCATAGAGGTGGCTGGTGGTATCGGTGGATGATGGTAGCAGTATACGTTGGTTGCGTAGAGGTGGGTAGTGGTAGGAGTTTACACAGGGTGGGTGGATGTAAGAAGTTACGCTCTGTATAGGTAAGTGGTTGCGCTGATTGTGTAGAGGTGGTTGGTGCTGTGAGGTTACACTGATTATGTAGACATGTGTTGTGAGTGGTCTTGTGAGGTTACGCTGATTGCAGAGAGGTGGTAAAGTTAGAAGAATACGCTCATTGTGTAAAGGTTGGAGGTTACGCTCATCGAGTAAAGGTAGAACGTTATGCTCATTGTATAAAGGTAAAAACTTACTGTTACAGAATGCGACGGACAGGATCAGAATGGTCAGTAATTGGCCGAAGAGCCTCCTGAGCGTAGTATTCTGACAGTGATGGATTGTCTTTGTCTGGGGTTGGATATAAGTTCAAAACTGCGCGAACTCAACGGAGAGTCGCAAGAATTCTGAATCGTCGATACGCCGTCACAACCCAGGCTAGCGGACGCTGAGCTAACGTGCGACATGCGTTCCCGGAAAGTCATTCCAATCACTGACGCTAAGAATCCAAACTGATACCACTCTCTCCTAATTAAACAAATAAGAAAAAGAAATGGTAATTTTCCTTGATATCTTTTTTTGTAGCAGTGTCGGGACCCAGAAAGGACACAGAACGCAACATTATGCTCATTGTGTAAAGGTAGAAGGTTACACTTATTGTATAGAGCTCCAACTTTTTGAAGTCGGGACGCCCTTGAAATCCTACAAATAATTGTAGACGCGCTATATACAAACTTCGGAAAAATATGTTATAATGAAGTCAAATATTATAGGGAAGAAATAATGAAATAAAAAAAAATATAAAATGAAACATTCCATAATTTTATTCATTCTTGTGTTTATGAGAAACATGAGCCTGATGAGTCTTAGCGATTTTCTTTAATGTTTGGGTGTATATTTGATAGGCAAACTCTCATATCCTTGTCAATACATTGAAGAGTTCCTCTCTTTTTGCACTTAATTGTGGTGAGAGCAGACAAGCCTAATTCAAATAAATATGATCGAGGCGGGTACCAAAATATAATAAAGTACGTATATTTATTTCTTATATCTGGATGCATATTTCTCTGGAATGCCAGGGCACATCTAGACATCATCCGAGGCGCAACATTGCGCCCAGGCGCACCATTTGAGAACCACTGGTATAGAGAGTCATAGGAGATTACGCTATATGCGTAGAGGATAAGAACAGAGAGTAGAGTGAAAGTGTAGAAGTACTGTAGAGCTTACAGTAAATGTGATGTTTTCTTCTTCCTGGGGAGAGCGGTCGTAATACTAGAGTGAGAATGATGTGTAGTAGAGTCGGTGCCAATGGTGCTAAGGGAAGGATTGATGTTTGTGTAGAGGATGGCGTTATAGTTAGGACAAGAAATGTGGAAGGGACAGGTTACGTGTAAAGAATGACGGCGTATTAGTCGCGAGACTGTCATTAGCTTAAGGAAGATGGAAACAAACTCTGAAGTATATGACAGTGGTGTTTTAAATGAGAAAATAAAAAAGGTACTACAGAGGACATTTACAACAACACTGAGAATGGCTGAAAAAGATATACAAAGTAATTTAAGCGACACAGATAAGAATATCAATCGGTAACTCAAATAGTAACAATATTTTCTGCAAAAAAATGCTGGTTGGGTAGGAGATGTCTGCCCTGTGAACTATTATGGTAGTGCGAGTGTAGGGGTAAAGTAGCTGCTTATAGGTTGTAGAATGAATTGGATAGGTGATATTAAAGTTTATACCAACGCCTTTTTCCACTGTTCCATGTGTCCTTGGCGGCACATGGCACAGTGCGTTAGTTAGATCCAGTGACATGACCCAAAGAGTGTGAGTTCAATACCCGGTTATGGCAATGGAGAACCTCGAGAGGAGGAGATAACTGATAACTGACATCCATTAGACATAGCACGTGAAACTAGAACAGTCTACCCCAGTGAGCGAAATAAAGAATTCAGTTCGACATTCCGACCACCTGAAGAAGGCCGGAGCGCACAACGGCCGAAACGTTGTGATAAACATGGCGACAAAGATGAGGACAATAGTCCGAAAAATGTAAATACTGTAGATTCAATCTTTTTTAGAAAATGAAATTTGTAGTTGTAGCCAATCTTGGAATTAGAAACAGGTAAACGGAATCAAGACGAAAATCGTACATGGACTAAAAAATGTTAATGGCCTGTCTTTGACAAGTTGTACAGTATGTGACGTTTGTTATCTTAAATTGATTGTCACGGAATTATGTCGTATTTAGAAAGACAGTGCTTTTAATTAGACGTGTGGCTGCAACATTTTCCAATATAAGAGAAACAGAACTACTGATCCACACGTAAATGTTCCCTTCGTCTCCTATGGGTAATGTGCTAATGGTGAATAGCAAAATTAGATAAGAAGGAGTTTTATATGCAATCAACATCATTATGTCTGAATATATATTTTTCACACACACACACATATATATATATATATATATATATATATATATATATATACAAGTATATAATTGGTGTATACGGAATGAATTCCAATAACCAACAATTACTATTCTTAAAAGAGTGCTCAATACAGAGTAGAGCAGATATCATTATTTATTTAAAAAATTATAACATAAATATGTTATAAAATCACAACAACTTGTCAGAGGACCGGATGACAGATAAGCGTCTATTCTAACGTAATTTCAATGAAGAAATAAATTGAATAACATATGTATTTTTTCTTTTCTCCTCAGCAATTTTATAATTTTAAACTTAATAGTGATTAAATTTGGATTTTAAAATTGGTAATTTTTACTTTTAATTTTAATATCAAATTTTATCATATAATTTAATAATTATTAGTTAGAATAATTTTTTTTTTAATATTACCCCTATTTTAAAGATCTGAATAGCTATTATAACATGACTTCGTTATCAAGCCTTTTGAATTTTCCTATACTTTTATTTTGATTGGTCATTCTAACTTTTGTAACAACGTTTTCCCCTTGCGAAGGATCGTTAATTAATTTGAAACTTTTAAAACCATTTATTTTACATTCAACATCATCACTTGATCAGACACCGGAAGTGTTGAAACAAAATGGCTATTTTATAACATATTTATGTTATAATTTTTTAAATAAATAATTATACATATATATATATATATATATATATATATATATATATGATATGGATATGGATTATGAAATGGATTATGCCTGAAAAATATATATTTTCTGTTTTTAACTTATTTTAATAGATACAATTTATTTAAATAAATGCTCTGTTTTTTTTAAATGCACAGTATTAATTGCATTTACCGGCCTGAATGTTTGTGAAATTTCGTAGAAAATATGCGTCCTCTGACATCCTGGTGAATTTAATTAATACTGTTTAATTTAAAAGAACAAAGCATTTACTTAAATAAATTGTATCTGTTAAAATAAGGTATAAACAGAAAATATTTTAAATAAGTGTGTGTCTATGTGTGTGCTTCACATGTATAGTTATATATATTGGAGTGGCGCTTTAGGGCACCTCGAGGTGGTGTAATGGTTAGCGAGCATCTCCCGCTAGAACAATTACGACTGAGTAGTGAGTTTGATCCTCACTGGGTTCCCCTTACTTTCGGCCTTGTGCCACATTCAAGCTACGCTTGGAAAATCATTATATTGGAATGTCGCTTCAGCGTGTAGAAATAGTTAGTAGGATTAACAGGTTATCTATTGCTGCTAAATAATGATTTCTATCCTCTCGGTGGGCACTGTACAGATTTCAACATTAAAGAGTACAATATGATTTAACATGTAAAATAAAGGGACTAAAATATATGTGTACATCTGTCTTATTTAATCGATAGTATGATATATAACTATTCATTTTATATTGATATTTTAGCCACGCCGTTGTAAATCCAGCCCGGTTGACATAAAAATCATAACAAATCTTAACATTAAGCTATTTCTTAACATTTATTCTCGTAGTAAATTTTTCTACACTTATCTAACATGTCTGTGTTTGTTTATCATTAAATGACGAAATTTAATTTTTTGGGAAGCATTAATAATTTCTTTTACAAAAATGTATTTTGGTAATATTTTTACTATTGCTGGTGTTTTTACTATAAATATGTATTTTTATACTTTCATAGTGTTTTGACACCAGTTTGGGGATTAAATATTTGCCCATAGCTGGGATCCTAACAGGTGCTACCACCACGGGTCAGAGCGGACCTGGGAACAAGAGCAATCAGAAGGTGGTTCCACGTGGTATTTACTCGTTCCCCCGACTAGGACGAGGTGAGACACAAGGTCTTTTTTTAGATGGGGACCCGAGCGCGTACACCCGGGCAAGGGACAAAAATTGCCCACAGTTGCCCCTCTGTCCTTTGACAGAGAATCCCCTGAGCGCACTCTGTCCAAAGACAGAGATGCAACTGAGAGATGATAAAGAAACGTGTTAGAAACTACTCCAAAGAGGAATTTATACGCTTCTTAAAACCTCCTAAAACCGCCTTGCTGCCAGATGTAGGTTATCGTCATAACCAGGACGTTGTGTGTGTTTGAGAGAGAGAGGAAAGGAGAGAGAGAAGGCATATAAATAAACTCATATTCGAAACTTCAAATAAATGTAAAGTACGATAACATATAAAATAAAATATTTTATAGCAAATCAAATCGTAAGTAAAATGAATATTTCTTAAGAGAAGAGGCCCCATTTTTAAAGCAAGTTTGCAATATTCATAAATAGTAACACTTTGCAGGTGTTAACGAACCAGAATTGTCTTTAATGAACTTCTTAAAATCCAGAAGTGTTTTTGATTTTTTTTCTCTGCAACTCACGTTTGTAACCTGGCCTCAAACCAAAAGACTCTCGGGTTGTGGTATCAAGGGACTTAGCCGTCAAAATTAGGGATCTCGTTTAACCAGGCTATCGACTTTATAATTTTCTATCTAAAAACTCTTTGAAAACATCTGTAATGAGCAGGTGCACCATCCTGCTGAAATTTCCTTCTGGATATTTATGGGAAAAAGCAGTGATCCAGAAAGTTATTGTTCCATCAGTGAAGATAGGTTCGTAAACCATTGTTAATGACATTCAGACATTCAGATATTAGTAAGACTAATCAAAACAGATAACTGAAATTTCAGTTATCTGTTTTGATTAGTCTTACTAATATGTCTATCGTCTTTTTATGTTGAATTAGATATAGTCTAATGTTAATTATGTTTTATGAATATGTCCTGAAGATGGTCTACTAGACCGAAACGTCCGACGTTGACATATTAACATTAAAACAGCATAATTGCATATTAGGATTTTTGTTTTTTTCCGTATGTTTTTCTTCATATATATATATATATATTAATACGCATAAAATCCGAAATCACCTCATATGGAGAAAGAGCTTATTTCGACAAGCGAAAATATAATTCGTACGTCTTACAGGGATTGATAAAATAGACGAATAATTTTATATATCCGTCTGCCGAAATAATCTTATTCCCCATATAAGATGATTTGGGATTTTTTCTGTATTAATTATTTGCTCTGTAATAATAAATATATTGAGCTCTTTTTGTGTATCAGTTTTAATATTTTGTATTACTAAGATTTACTTGGATTATACACCAACGGATTTATATATATATATATATATATATATATATATATATATATATATATATATATATATATATATATATGTAGTCACTCTTGCAAAACGAAAAACGTATGGACGCTGGAAAAATAAATAAAAAATTAATTAAATCTTCATTCTCTCTCTCTCTCTCTCTCTCTCACACACACACACACATATATATATATATATATATATATATATATATATATATATATATATATATATATATATAGTCACTCTTGCAAAACGAAAAACGTATGGACGCTGGAAAAAAAATAAAAAAAATTAATTAAATCTTCATTCTCTCTCTCCACACACACACACACACACACATACATATATATATATATATATATATATATATATATATATATATATATATTTAATTTAAATAACCAGTTCAGCAATGACTGGCCACTACTATTAGTTTCATGTTTTCACACAATCATCAGGTAGCCACCGAGCTAGTTCAATTTGACAAGCAAACAAAACCCGCACGGTTGGGTGTAGGTTAAATCATCCAACCAAGATCTAAAATGCCAAAAAAACAAAAAATACCCTTGATATATATATATTTATATATTTATATATATATATATGTGAACTGGGTTCAAATATGAGTTCAAATCCGAAAGAATGATAAGATAAGAAAGAAATAGGAAACGTTTATAAATTTAACATGTTTTGCTTTTATTTAAGCTTCATCAGAAAATCAAATATCGACGAGAAAATATTACCATCAACAGAAAGACTGTTTACCTGTATCAGAGTTCATCAGTGTGGCTAGACTTCCGGTTGCCTCTAGCTAGTATCGAAACCCGGCCGAATTGGCGTCAATCGGAGATTTTACCCCTACGCCGATGGCGGACGACATGGATGAAAGTGAATTTAAATGTATTTAATTTTTTTTGATAAACACACAGTGACTGAGAGAACTCAATTCGTTTTACTGAAGAGTCTTGCATTATTAGCAGTAATAGTCACAGTTACGAAACTGACACTTCCTCACCCGAGTGCTCGACCCAAATAAATTTTTCAGGAGCATATATATATATATATATATATATATATATATATATATATATATATATATATATATACTTTGATCTTTACCTTCAGAATAATTTAAATGCGATCCAAATAGACGTTGAAATATTCACCAAATCTATAACCACGTTTTATTTAATTAAATAATCATAATCTACAATAATGTGTTTCTTTAAATTACATATTTTGCAGGATCCACTATGTGATCGGACAGTACGGAGCTGTTTTCTGAAGTTCCGCTTTACGAATCTTGAACATCAAGGTGGTTGAGGACGTCCATCTGCAATTGACATTCAACATCTGCAATTGACATGTAACATCTGAAAATACTAGTCGAATAAAACCCATGTCAAAGTGGCAGAGAAATGTCTCAGATAATGGTTGTCAGCATTTCAGCAAGACCGGACAATCTGAAGGTAATTGGCAAAAGGAAGTTAACTCGATAAATGGATTCCATATGAACTCATTGAATGATCTGAAGTGTGTTCGATGTTGCATCTGCGTTATTTGAATGATCTATTTCTTGATCGAATAGTGACTTGAAATGGATCCTTTATGGCAATCGTAAACAATCGGCTCAATGGCTAGACCATGATGAAGAATCCAAACAATTTCCAAAACGGAAACTGCACCGACAGAAGATTATGGTGATAGTCTGCTGGTTCGTCATTGGCGTCATCCATTCCAGTTTTCCTGAATCTAACCAGAGCATTACTGCCAGCAACTGGAGGAAATGCATATTCAGTTATACGACCTGTACTTGTTAATCGACGAGGTCAAATTCTACGACATGAAAATGATTGGCCACATGTTGCCACAACAACATTGCAGAAGTTCACCGACATGAGAAACGACACTTTGCCCGATTCACCATATTTTCCTAATCTATCGGCCACTGGAAATAAGATGCACAAATTATAATCAAAGATTTATTGGCGTCCGAACCATCAAAGTGAATAAACTTGTAAGTCGATGGCAGAAATATTAAGATATCCGTGCTTCTTATGTTGAATACTTTTTAAATGTTAATTCAGCAATAAAAGTTGATACTAAAATCATGTGTGCGTGTTTGCGTTTGTGTGTGTTTGTTCTTTGAACTCTTGACTAACAGTTTTCATGCATATATATATATATATATATATATATATATAGATAGATAGATAGATAGATAGATAGATAGATAGATTACATAACAGAGAAATCCAAAATTACCTCGTGTGTATACTATTCAACAAACGTCAATGAATTAGCCTTATGCAACTCAAATTTGAGTTGAATAACGCTAACACATTAACGTTAGTTGCAATATTCTATACTCATGGGGTAATTTTGGATTTCTCTGTTGTGTAATTTATAATCTCTGTTATGTATTGAGCTTTTTTGTGGATCAGTTTTAATGTTTTATATCATTACGATCCACTTGGATTATATACCAATGGATTTATTACCTGTACTATATATATATATATATATATATATATATATATATATATATATACACGCAGACACACACACATATATATATATATATATATATATATATATATATTACTGTAAAAACATTAATCTGAATATCACTTGGCATAATTAAAAAGTGATGGTAAAAAATGAAAGAGGAAAACAACTGGTTTCGCTCCTGCTCATCAAAGTTTTTAATCGGGAGAAAAAGAGTAAAAAATACAAGTCCCAGCAAGCAATCACGCTGTGTACAGAGAGACGGTGTGCGAGACTTGACACACACACACACACACACATATATATATATATATATATATATATATATATATATATATATATGTGTGAAAAAGTGAATATAAATATAAATAAATATATATATATGTATAATTATTTATATATTATATGCGGTACTTATTAGAAAGCGCTCAATATCAGAGATAGAGCTAACATATTTGGTTGGATAGATGTGAGTTTGTGACCCTGGGTTTCACGCTTTAGCGATCGTCAGACAAACTGATTACTGTTTTAAAAATTTGGGTTTATGTAGATTGCGTGTATTGGTGTTATTGTGAAAGTGGTGGGGGAGATTTCGTCGTTTTGTCATTCATCGTACTAACGCAAACATTGATGTATGCAGACACATATACATATACATACTTGGTCGTCCGTCGGGACTCATACATATATATAAACATATGTAGACAGTTTCGGCTATGACACATGTATGTATACGGGTGGTGTTATGTCTATACATACGCATTTGTATGTTGAAATGTTGAAATTTAAACATTGGAAGTGTGGCGGAAATGTCTCGTTATTGTCTCGTGAATGTATCCATGTCATATTATGAAATTTTTTTTTTTTTTTTTTTTTCCGTTGAAAATATTTGAAAATATTTTCTCGCATGTATGTATATATGTGTGGTGGGGTTTGTGTAAAATTATGATAGGTAAAAATTATTATTAAATTATTTATATTTATTTTAAATTTTTGAAAAAAAATGGGGGTTATTTGTTATATTTAAAGCTGGTTATTTGTTTGTTTTTGGTGACTGCGTATATGTAACAGGTAAAAATTTTAATCCTTATTGTTTAATTTATATGGTGATGTTTAATTTAATAACGGGTTTATATGATATGATGTGATAGTAATGTTTCAAAGGATTGGAGACAATGCTATTTAGGTTTTAGCTAATAGTTATTGTAAACTGGAAGAAATTGCAGATTGGTAGAAATGATTAGTAACGGTGGTGGGAGAATGATAAAACCATGAATGTAGTTATAGTGGTGGTAGCTTGAACTAAAAAAAGTGGTTGTTGGTGTTTTATTTTTGTTTTATTTTGTTATATGTATTAATTTATTTTGGTATAAATCCTGATAATAGGTATTCTATGTAAAATTATGGTAGTTGAAGATTGCTGTAATTTTTAATTACAAAATTATTATTATTATATTAAAGCTGCCTGGTAATAGGTGTTTGTTCTCATGGTTACATATGGAAATTATGTCTGATCATATTGTTTTAAAGTATTAAATATGCTGGAGGGGGGTAATAAAGATTGTAGTGGATTATATGTTAATAGTGGGTGTGATGTGTAAGTGATGGTGCTGTGTGTAGGTGGTAATGATAATATTGATAGTTAATAGATATTGTAAGGTGGTAAAAGTGATTACTAATGGTGGTGCAATTATAATAATGATAGGTGCAATTATTTTGATGGTATCTTGAAATTATACAAACACCTATTATACACTTTTTAGTTCAAGCTACCACCACTATAACTACATTCATGGTTTTATCATTCTCCCACCACCGTTACTAATCATTTCTACCAATCTGCAATTTCTTCCAGTTTACAATAACTATTAGCTAAAACCTAAATAGCATTGTCTCCAATCCTTTGAAACATTACTATCACATCATATCATATAAACCCGTTATTAAATTAAACATCACCATATAAATTAAACAATAAGGATTAAAATTTTACCTGTTACATATACGCAGTCACCAAAAACAAACAAATAACCAGCTTTAAATATAACAAATAAACCCCCATTTTTTTTCAAAAATTTAAAAATAAATATAAATAATTTAATAATAATTTTTTACCTATCATAATTTTACACAAACCCCACCACACATATATACATACATGCGAGAAAATATTTTTCAAATATTTTCAACGGAAAAAAAAAAAAAAAAATTTCATAATATGACATGGATACATTCACGAGACAATAACGAGACATTTCCGCCACACTTCCAATGTTTAAATTTCAACATTTCAACATACAAATGCGTATGTATAGACATAACACCACCTGTATACATACATGTGTCATAGCCGAAACTGTCTACATATGTTTATATATATGTATGAGTCCCGACGGACGACCAAGTATGTATATGTATATGTGTCTGCATACATCAATGTTTGCGTTAGTACGATGAATGACAAAACGACGAAATCTCCCCACCACTTTCACAATAACACCAATACACGCAATCTACATAAACCCAAATTTTTAAAACAGTAATCAGTTTGTCTGACGATCGCTAAAGCGTGAAACCCAGGTCACAAACTCACATCTATCCAACCAAATATATATATATATATATATATATATATATATATATATATATATATAACGGTTTAGCATTTATATATATATATATAACGGTTGGGACCTTTTCAAGTAATGTAATGTTTTGTAAGCTTGTCTTGCTCGATCAACTACGACTGAATAGTTGTGTTAGATCCTCACTGGGTACCCCATACTTTACGCTTTTGTGCCGCATCTAAGCAACGCTTAGAAACTCTCTCTCTCTCTCTCTCTCTATATATATATATATATATATATATATATATATATATATATATATATATATATATATATATATGTATGTATGTATGTATGTATGTATATGTATATGTTGAATCATATATAATTTCCATGTTTAGGAATCAAATGACGAATGAATAATCCTACCGCAATTAAACATTCCCTAAATTTGTCATATATTTATAAAGCAAATTGTGGTGCATTGACAAGGATAAATCTCCACAACTTTTCCCAAAAGCTGGACCTCAAGGAAAAATGAAATGTCGTATGCGTTGTGTGACTGTCGTGGTATTATTAATTTAAAGTCCTTAAAACGCAATGAAACGATGATTTATATCTTCAGAAGCTGCAACATGACTATAAAGATTTAACTGAGAAGCACACTGACCTCACCAATAGAAGAACATGTTTGTTCTCCTCCATGAAAATCCAATGCCGCATAAGAAGAAAGGATAACCCAGCAATAATAATTTGGAATTCCGTTACCCTGTTTTGCTCGGTCATATTCACCTGGTCATGAAGAGAACCGATTATTACCTTTTTTAAAACTCTGAAAAACAATTTATTGGGGAAAACTTCCTCTAATTAAAACTACATTCAAGAGTTTTCACATCAAAACCGGTAGAATTTTTACTTAAAAGGTATCAAAGGGCTGCCTGGTAAGTAGTAAGAATTCATTGCAAATAATGTTGAATTTATATTTGAATAACATAATTGTAGCTTACTTTTACAGAATAGAGTTGATAAACAAAGAGAGAAATCATTTAGGAAACCAATACACGTGTAATTCTCTAACGTAATGGACTTTATTTATTAATCCGACAGATTTTTATCACTTTAAATGTTATTTTAATGGAAAATCATATTTGAGTAGACGCCTCGTTTATTTATGAAACACTACATTTATTTTGGTCTACCGGTCTGAATATTTTATACTATAGACTCTGTCATGGCGGACTTTGAGGGTCCGGTATTGCTGAGCATTATTTTGCGTTTAGCAGTAAGCTCCCTTGCCAATGTCCTACTGTTTCGCAATCCGCATGCCTTATAAAAGCAAATCCTTTCTACATTCTTGAAAGTTTATATCTACTCAGTTTTGTATCCAAACGTCAACAAAACAATTTCGGATTTTTGTCTGTAAGCTATATATATATATATATATATATATATATATATATATATATATATATATGGGGGAGGATTAAGATAATTAAAAGTTTGTGTCTTGGCTGATTGATGTTCTTTCAGCATCCCAACATCAGTTCGTAGGCGGACCCGTCCACTCTTTACAGCATTTACAGCATTTTCATTTTGGCCGGATGGATATTTACCACCCACCTCGGTGAGTTTGGTTGCATGGTAATCACGTATCAGCCACACCCTTCACATTTTGGACTTGCCTTAGGGCTAACAAGTGCCCATTTTCACACATAACTGTTACAGACCGCCTGGTGAATGTGTGAAAACGCATGAAACTGTTAGTTGTGGCCGGCCAAGGTTCGGTAGAAAATTAATTAAAGTACATTAAAGCACTGCCAGTTAATATGCCATTGACATCTTTTTCTCTCGTCTGCTTCTATAGCAGACTCTCTTAGCAGCTGCTTATTTTATTCATATCATAGACTCTGTCATGGCGGACTTTGGGCGTCCGGTATTGCTGAGCATTATTTTGCGTTTAGCAGTAAGCTCCCTTGCCGATTTGCTACTGTTTCGCAATCCGCATGCCTTATAAAAGCAAATCCTTTCTATATTCTTGAAAGTTCATATCTACTCAGTTTTGTATCCAAACGTCAACAAAACAATTTCTAAATTAATTTTATCATTTTATACGTTATTTTAATGGACACTCATATCTGAGTAGACGCCCCGTTTATTTATTAAACAGTATAATTATTTATTTTCGTCTTTTATTTTTCGTCTACCTGTCTGAATATTCGAGGGCGCACATTTTTCTTTAATAGGATTTCTCAAATATTCAGGCCGGTAGAAGAATATAATTATATATACTATTTATTTACACTATTTACATTATTCGGACTATTGTCCTCATCTTTGTCGCCATGTTTATCACAACGTTTCGGCCGTTGTACGCTCCGGTCTTCTTCAGGTGGTTGGAATGTCGAACTGAACCCTTTATTTCGCTCGCTGGGGTTGACTTTTTTAATTCCACGTCCCATGTCTAATGGATGTCAGTTATCAGTTATCTCCTATTAATTCCCCTCTCCAAGTTTTCCAAGAGTATGAGTTCAATACCTGGTTATGGTGGGGGAGAAATTGGAGAGGGAATAGTGTACATAATACCTCTTCTCAGAAATATAGACATATATTATTACTTAAATGAAGCGTCTACTCAAATATGAGTATCCAAAAAAAACGTCTAAAGTTATAAGAATATATCCCCTTTTGCAAATTATTGAAACAACCGCTTTAGTTTCCTTTTTTTTCCTATACACTCAGTTTTTGACCCACTGGAGTGACAGGGTCTAATCGATTCTTCAACAATATGAATCTATTTTCGGGGTGTATGATGAAATTTGTTTAGCCTTGAAAATATTGCACCATACCTGATTGCATAAGATTTTCATCACGCCCAGACATCATTGTCTCGACTGTCGATTAGTTGTCCTAAGACCACTGTCTGCGATGGACGTTACGCCAAGGTGGCGTAGGAAAATTGTAATGCTGCACGAACACACTGGCAAGCCTTACCAGTGAGCAAATCAAAGTAATATAGACTGGCCCGGAAACTCTCTTGATTTAAATCCAATCGAGAATCTGTGGTCAATCTGCAAAGAACGAGTTTGTGGAATGGGTATACGAAGTACTAACATGTGCACTGGGTCATGTTTCATTGGAAAAATAAGAAAAAAGGTAAACAATAGCAGAATTATTCGTCTTGTTTCAATTAATTTGTACAAGGGTGTATATGTGTATTTTCTGTGTTGTATGTTTATGTGTATGTGTGTGTGTGTGTGTATATATATCGGTCTTTTTGTGAATTGTCTGTAATGAGTCACACCAACTCAGCATTTAGTTAAATACATTTTTTTTTATTTGAGACGTAGCCACACCAACCTGGCGTAGAGTAAAGAATATTTAAAGAACACTGAAATACTTAATCGGTTCAAGAATATCTGGTAGACATTCGCTGAACACTAAAAGAGATTACAAATGGTCGCAGAGGCAAAGCAGCTGAAGAAATCTCTTTTTAGTTGGAAGAATCAAAGATTTCCTGTTTGAAGTAAAAGCCAGTTAATTTTCACATCTCAGTCGGATATATTTTCGTGCCAATTAAATTAACTTTTTGTTCGTCAATTCACGTTCCCAATAGTAAAAAAGTAATACTGAAATATAATTGTTTACTCTCCACACACACACATATATATATATATATATATATATATATATATATATATATATATATATATATATATATATATATATGGGGGGGTAAAGATTTTTATTAGGAACATGCTTAGATCACGTCATCCTTCACCTCTGTTGAGTGTCACTGATGAGATTAAATAGCAGTTTGTCAAAAGAATATTGAAGTTTCAGTTGTTCTGATGGTGTATGTGAAAATGAAATCGGCAAGTTGGGCTCTAATTCCAGCAGAAGCTTGTGTGCTTTCAAATCGCATAAATGTTTCTTTAAAAAAAAAGGCACAAATCAATCTCTTCTCTATTAGCTATCATTGAAATAGCTGGGAAAACTATGTTTTTAGCCTTCGTAGGGTCACTTGTCTTGTAGAATAAAAATTCTAAATTAAAACCAACCTGAAAATTGTTGAACCCTTGTTATAGACTTATTCGTTGCTAATGTCGTTTAATGTGATGTCCTCCAAAGACCTTGTGGATTACATGACGGATGCATGAAATTTCTTTCGACATCTTTTTTTATGTATCGTACCTTTTCCCTGCGTGTGCGATCATGGCTCTCCAAAACTTCCTCATGTTTATATCTTTAAGTTATATCCAGCTCTATACCAGTCTCACAAAATCTCAGGAAATATTCTTTCGTCTTCTGTCTCTTACTAATATCGAGAGCCTTACGAAATTTCTGGAAACTTTCCATAGAATACGGAATATTTTATCAAGAACATTTTCTGCATTTTAGTCTGAAATTTTTTAATTTCTATTGATCGCATCTCTATTTCAAGGAATATTATTTTTTTCATCGTAAAAAAAGAAACCTGTTGAGAACATATAATGTCATGCAATAAATTTTGTTTTTAAGGTTAATGATGTTATGCACCTTCAGAATATGAACGTTTTTTTTTCAACCCAGGCAAGGCAATAAAGTAACTAAGGGATTTTCTGAGTGTGAAAGAATCTGGGAAAAACATTATTAAGGAGAGAGGCCAATAAAAGAGAAGGGCTTAAGGAGAGAGGCGGTAACGATTGACGTTGCATTTACATTTTTAAAGGTCAAATTTGACTAGAAAGCAAGAAGCCGGAATAGAGTTCCAGAAGCAAGAAGTGCCAGAGAAAAAAAAAGGACTCGGTATAGAACTTATCGTTACGCGTCCTGGGTATGACGATAAAATACATTCGGCAGTAAGGCATCTGATCGGGAGATTGTAGGTTTTGAGGAGCGTGGAACCACCTCTTAATTTCTGTTGTTCCCAGATAGAACCTGACCCGGGGTGATAGCACCTGTTACGGTTCCTGTTATGGGCAAATAGTGACCCTCCCCCAAAAAATCAACAGTACATTTTCAAAGTAAAATTAGCAACAATAAATTTTTATAGCAAAATAGCAACATTAAAAAATATAAAACTACATTCATATAGTAAAATTATCAACAATACATTTTATTATCTAATAAATGCATTAGCATGAAAAAAATCTTTAAAACAAAACATTTTTTCCCAAAAAGCATAAAATTGTGCAAAAAATATATAGATTTTGGCATTGTAACCAAGAGAGGTTGATATGCCGTTAAACAAAATCAACCAACCAACTTATCGTTACATCTAAGAATTTCAACTCTAAAATCATGAGACCTAGCTGTCAGTCTAGTATTGCGCTTAAATTCATACAGTAGAGGAAAGCCCATCAAAACAATTACCATGAAGATATTTATAGAAAAGGCACATGAAATTGACAAAAGCCGAGATGCCAGGTCAGGACCGATATCATTGCAGATTCCTCTTTGGATGTTATCAAGAATACATAGCATAAGCACCAAACTAAATGTGGCAGCAATATTCAATTCATGAACGAATAGTAGATTTATAAAGATGTAAAATAGATTCTGGTAAGAAACATTGTCTAGCACAACACAGTGAACCAACTTTTTGTAACATCAGACGTAGAAACTGATTCGATATAATTGTACAATTTAATGTCAGGCTAAAACGTTAGCCCGAGAATTTTCAAATAGTCACTCGACTGGAGGTTAGCATCAGCCATGTGGATGGAAGTAAAAAAAAAATGGTTCTCTCAGATGATTAAAAGAGTGCAGATCATTTCTTACTCCAATTATCAATAGATTGAAGGACATTTTTGAGATCAGTTGCCTATTTAACTTAAAACAGGAGTAAATAGTTGCGTCATTAGAATAGATACCGAGACGAGAATTGCTGATATGATGAAGGTCGTTTATGAAAATTACGAACAAAGTAGATCCAAGGATAAAACCCTTGGGGATACATGCATTAATATGAAGAAAATCATTTATGAGATGAAATAATTTTCATAAACCCATTTTTTTCAATAGTTTGCTTCAGGATAGAATCAATGGCGTGGTGTTATTTTAAGAACGCAATTTATTTTAAAATACTTTGGAGATTAGCTGATATTTCAGGAGATTAAATACTTTCATAAATCTTTTTAGGCAAAATATTTTATCTTTTTCTTTTTTTCTTTATATCATTTACGTCACATGTTACTTCGGGACAATGACGATCTTGGTTCTCCACATCTTCTGGTCCCTTATATCTCGAAGAAACGTTTAAAGCTTTGCCAACCCTCCTTGTTCCCGCTTTGGAGTCCATTTACACACACTCATTAGGTATGTTATTGTTTACCTTAATCATTTCACCTCAAAGTAAAGCAATAAAACCACTAAGACGCAAAGGGTTACTGAGTGAAAAATAATATGAGTAAAAAGATCAAAATTATTAAGAGGTGAGGAAAATAAATGAAATTAAAAAGGCAACAGATGAAAATTGGCCTTGCATTTAAGTTTTTGAAGGTCAAAGTTGACTGGAAAACTGGAAGCCAAAAGAGCGTTTCACAAACCAGAAGTGCGTAAGAAGAAACAGTTAAGATAGAACTTACGGTTACATGTAGCAAATTTAGTTGTAAAATAATGAGACCTCGCCACGAATCTAGTACTATTTTTTAAATCGAAGCTACATTATGGCGTTGGGAAATTGGTTAAAACCCAAATGCCAGGTCAGGACCAATAAAATTGCTGTTTTTCTTTGGATTTTGTCAAGAATCTGTAGATACATAACAGAAGCACCAGACCAGATGAGACTGAAATGCTGAATGCATGGATGAATGCATTCAATGATTCGTGAGTGTTAAATTTTCTAAATTCTCTTTCCTCATTCTTCCTGGTATTTGGGGGGGTGGTTTTTATGTGCCATGTTTTCCCAGGGCGTTGGAGATCATGACTCTCCACAACTTCCTGTCTCTTGTAACTCATAATAAATGTTGTCTACTATTTCTCATAAACCCTCTACTGCTATCCCTTTACTCAGTATGTTATGCGTTGTTTTCCTCTGTCATCAAGCTGTCCTGTGAGTGTCACATTCTCCAAGCCCTCCTTCCTCATTACGTGCCCCAGAAATTTCAACTGCCTCTTCCTGATGTAAAGTATAAGTTTCCTTTTTGTTTCCATTTTATTTAAAACTTCGCTATTACTCACATATTCGGTCCATGGTATCCTTCAGCATCCTTCAACATTTCTGTTGCTTCATCTTCTTCATCTTTGGGTGGATTTTCAAGCACTCATACATACAGGAGGACAGATATCACGTAACAGTACACTTTTTCTTGTTTCTAGCAATTTTTTCGATTTTTTAGTAATCTGCTTAGCTTTTGCAATGCATCATTAGCTATCCCTATATGACTTCGGATTTCAGTGTCGCACTTTCTGTCCTCTTTAAGAACACTTCCCAGATATTTAAATCTCCCCGCTTGTTTGATTTTGGCATTTTCGATTTACAATTTACAGTTTGACCTCATCCTTTTGCTAGCAACCATGGATTCTGTCTTCTGGGAGTTGATGTTTAATTTTTTTTTTTCTCGCTTTCATTCACTACCATCTGTATTAGATTTTTTTAGTTTTCTTTCTGTGCCTGCTATCAACACTGTGTCATCTGCATATCTTATGTTATTAAAATTTTGGTCGCAATTAATGAACCCTGGTAGGACTTCTAGTACACACAGAATCGCCTCGCTGTATAGATTGAATAAGTCCGGTGAGAAGACAAATCCTTGTCTTACACGCCTTTCTGTTTTTGTATATCTACTGAACTCATTTTCTATTAGTGTGCAGGCGGTTTGCTGCCATAGTAGGTTCTTGATTCTTCTAATATCCTTCCCAAATAGATCAAGGTTGCTGAGCAATCCCAACAGATCTTTGTAACGTACTTTATTATTTATCCTAAAGAATTCAACTGTCTTTTTCTGATTTAAGTATTGCTTCCCATTTTCTGTAAAACTTCCTCATTGTTCATATGATAGATCCATGATATTCTTAGTATCTATCTGTAGAATCACATCTCTTTCGCTTGCAGACTATTGTTCATCTCTAAAGAAATTAGCCAATATTCACCGCACTTTGGAGACTAGATATATAGCAGTTCAGCACACATTAGTTTGTTTCAAACGAAATTTTTCGCTGTCTCTTTTGCTTAGTTCCAGGATGGCCTTGTTCGCTCCTTTTTCTTTATTATCTATGAATTGCCATGACTATTTAGAAAAGACAGTGACGTTGTTTCACGGTTTTGAATTCAAAGGACTGTCTATATTTCTGAGATGAGGTATCATGTACACTATTTACATTATTCGGACTATTGTCCTCATCTTTGTCGCCATATTTATTACAACGTTTCGGCCTTTCAGTATCTGTCTATATTTCTGAGATGAGGTATCATGTACACTATTTACATTATTCGGACTATTGTCCTCATCTTTGTCGCCATATTTATTACAACGTTTCGGCCTTTCAGTATCTGTCTATATTTCTGAGATGAGGTATTATGTACATTATTTACATCATTCGGACTATTGTCCTCATCTTTGTCGCCATATTTATTACAACGTTTCGGCCTTTCAGTATCTGTCTATATTTCTGAGATGAGGTATTATGTACATTATTTACATCATTCGGACTATTGTCCTCATCTTTGTCGCCATATTTATTACAACGTTTCAGCCTTTCAGTATCTGTCTATATTTCTGAGATGAGGTATTATGTACATTATTTACATTATTCGGACTATTGTCCTCATCTTTGTCGCCATATTTATCACAACGTTTCAGCCTTTCAGTATCGGTCTATATTTCTAAGATGATGTATTATGTACACTATTTATGTTATTCGGACTATTGTCCTCATCTTTGTCGCCATATTTATTACAACGCTCCGGCCTTCTTCAGGTAGTTGGATTGTCGAACTGAACCCTTTATTTCGTTCACTGGGGTAGACTGTTCTAGTTCCACGTGCCATGCTTAATGGATGTCAGTTATCAGTTATTTCCTCAAGGACACATGGCACAGTGACTAAATGTGTTGCTTAGATTCAGTGACAGGACCCAAAGAGTGTGAGTTCAATACCCGGTTAAGGCAATGGAGAACTTGGAGAGGGGAATTAACAGGAGTTAACTGATAACTGACATCCAATGAACATGGAATATGGAACTAGAACATATCAGTATATCCATGACAAACATACAAATGACCTATATTCCTCAATTCCAGTAGTTCAGACCTTTACATCTAATACCCGCCATGCCAAATACAGACAATTGAATCATCTTAATTTCCTTCATATTCCATTGGTAAGGAGGAAGTTCTTGTCAATTTCCAATCTTTTCCTTTTCCTTTTTTCTAAGCAGTGACCTACATTCATAATTATGATTGATATTGCAATATTTTGTTAATGGTTGTAATGTCAAATATGTAACAATGCAATAAAGGGAATCTACACGGTTCTTTCATAGACGTAAAAGTCGAAAGGACTATATTTCAATAATTAACTTAAGAATTAAGATCCATTAGAAAATTCTAATAGGAAAACCGTGAAATGTTTACATGTTAGTATTTTTAAAGGAATAAGTAAGACGCACAGATAGATAGATAGATAGATAGATAGATAGATATATAGATAGATAGATAAATAGATAGATATGGTAATCATATTTGTTGGGAAAAGTAACAAAAACTTAGCTTTAATTCTTTCTTTTTACGTATTTTCGTACATCTACTATTTTGCGTATGTGCGAATTTATTTTGATACACACCTGAATGGCAACGACGTAATAACTTGTAACGTTCCAACAGAAATTCGCTTTTATTTCTTACGCCTGGAATCGTTCCAGTCCAGCGCGACCTTAGGAAATTTTATCGCTGGCTTTTAAGGCCGGTAATCTGAGAAGAGGGCTGTCAATAACTTGACATCGTCAAATTGGCTATGATTGGCTCCTTGGCCGAATGAAATTGTGAGTCAAAATGACTTATGCCATGAAAGAAAGAAAGAAAGAAAAGAAAGAAAGAAAGTGAGATAAATAAGAACATACTGAGATAGATAGATAGATAGATAGATAGATAGATAGATAGATAGATAGATAGATAAGAACAAAGAAAGAAAGAAAGAAAGAAAGAAAGAAAGAAAGAAACCTTGTTAGAAAAAAAGAGAAAATTATTAATTACTTTGCTATCTATCCATTCATGCTTCAAGCAAGAAAGCGGCTTGTCTTGTTGCTGAAGTGGTTGCATTTTTCCCGGAGTCAATAGCAGTTTCCGATCCTGTTTAAATAAAATCCGAGATTCGATCGGTGGTTTTTAAGGTATGAAATCTCTTTTTTCTTTAAACGTTTGGCGCAATACCCTCTTCTTCGTTATTTACACCTATCTGGCTTTTCGTTGATGTGACTTGTACAATGCTAACTTAAAATATACTCTGGATGTTAGGGTTTGGATTTCGGGAGAGAACGTTTGGCGAATGCGTTAAGCAGACGAGAATTTCTTTTAATTTCAGGACAAAAGGGAAAAGATTTCAAATGCAAGTATGTTATGAATGGTTTCTCTTAAAGGCTTCGATGATCGATGAGTTACTTAATGACAATGCAAAGGAAGAGTAAGTTGATATTTGAAACGTGATGAATGCTAAGCATTCCATCAGGTTGAAAAAAATTTTGGGTGATTAAAATATACTGAGAGTGAACTGATCAAATTCAGAAATTAAACAGTGAATTTAGTGAGAAGGCTTTTTTTGAAAGAAAGAAAGAAAGAAAGAAAGAAGCAGAACCTAAAAACGGACAAAGAAAAAAAGAAAATTGTATGATGAGAAAAAACAAATGCATACGCCTAGAAAAGAAAGACAGAAAGAATGAAAGAAAAATGGTTGCATATGAACACAAAAACATACGATGAGAAAAGATAAAAGAAAGAAAATTGTATGATGGGAAAATAGAAATACATTCACTGAGAAAAGAAAAAAAAAAGAAATTTTTTTGATAAGAAAACAGAAAAACATACGATGAGAAAAGAAAACAAGAAAGAAATAAAGAAAGAAAATGATATGATGAGAAAAAAGCAAACATTAGCTGAGTTAAAGAAAGAAAGACAAAGAAGAATTTTTAACCCGAAAAGAGAAAGAAAGACAGTGTAAGACTTCAATTTTCCAATTTCGAAACACAATAAGAAAATAATAGTTAAAAAGTCATTACCCTGAGATATAATTAACTTTAGTTGAACAAATTAAAGTTAGCCTTGCCTGGTTAAATGTGTTATGAAACCATGAAGCCAGTTAAAGTGTTTAACACGGATAAAATGAACCTTGAAAACAGAATTAACAAATTAGCTCACTGACCAGACTTTGACTAAATTAATGAACTAATGACATTATTGATTGATGTTTCCAGGCAATTAAAGATGTCTCAGTTCTCAGATTGTTTTGTTTTTTTTAATTTGCTTGGTTCAGGATCGAATCATGGAAGTGGTAATCTCTTATTTTAAATATGTAGTTCCCTTTTTAAATAGTTTGGAGATTAACTGATATTTTAGGAGATGAATTTATTCACAGTATTCATCAGTAGAATCATATCTCTGTTCCAATGAGTCTCTTCTTCTGGAGGAAAATTTTATAGCATTTTCCACGTGACTGCCGTCGTAATTGGTAAACACAGAATTTATTCAGTTTATGGGGGAGACTGTTTTCATTTCCATAATGTGGGGATATTATCAGTTCATACTTGCCAGTACGATTCACGTTTGTATCGCTTGTGCGTTCCTTCCACTGAACAAGACTAAATGGTTTATCAGCACTATCAAATCCATGGATTGAACTAAACCATATCAGAGCAAGAATAGAGTGTTCCTGTCCTATCTGGGCTGGAGCTAGTCAATCCTCGTTTTCACGCTTTTGCGCGGCCTTGTTTTCCACTCTACAACCCCTTTTCTCACAGACAAAACATAACAAGCTCTATCACTGCTCTATCACTATTTCCATGGAAAGTGTTTAGGCAAACTCCATTCCTTAGTTCCACTTGTTCTAACCTGTTGGAATTCGTCTACCAAGGTTGCTATCTTAGTCCAAACATTTAACAACAACAGCAACACATTTTTTAAATGAAACATAAAAAGATTATTTTCTCAAGGAAAATTAAAAGCAGAGAGTTAGTGTAAATAACATTTATATATTCTGTGCATAAATTTACAACAGCAATAAAATATTCAATTTTCTTTGCGGTGAAGTTTGTTTTATAAAATAATTAAATGTTCTTACGACCAGCTAAATGTGTTTGTCAGTTCCTAGTCAAAGACTTAGTCGGTGGCTGCCGGCTGTCATCTCTTCATTCTGTGTACGGACGTGTAACTCAAACTTGCGTCCAAAATTGTTGTGAGCCTCGAGAAGCAGTAGGCTTCTATTTTTATATTAGTAAGGAGATGCGAGATCTAATGTCATATAGAGGTATGAACTTTTTTTAATACAAGGTTTTCATTAGTTAGAAAAAATTTCACACTGCCTCACGAAAATCTTTTTCTCGAATTTGCGGGAGTGGTAAAGTGACTTATTGTTATTTTCTAAATGATCCCAAAATAACACGTGGTAGGTCTACAGCTACGTCCGCAAGTATTTTGGCAGTATTAGCTTTTCATCAAACAAACCTTATTCTATTGGTTGTAATATATATATATATATATATATATATATATATATAATATTTTTTTTCATATAGTCAAAAAAACAATTTACTCACTACAAAGATGCAACTTCGTTTCGGTACATTTAGTTGCACCTCGACTCGTGAGAGCTAAAATGGTTACCTTTTAACCATTTTAGTTCTCGCTATCCTCTCGCTACTGTACCGCTATTTTCAAGGTAGATGTTCGAGAGAGCGACATTCCCCAGTTCCACAAGATTGGGCCTTCACAAATGGGACTGGTAATGTCACGTAATCAGAATCGACACATCATTGTTTCCTCCGTATTCTGTTAGTAAGGAAGAAGCTTCACTCAGACCTTCTATTCCAGACTCCCGTATATATACTACCCCGAAAACTACAATCTTAACCTCTTCAAGTCTAGAATCAACCGTTATCTATTTTGCAGATCCTCATAATATGCAACTCCTCTACAAGTTTACCACAACCTTATTCGGTAACCCTCTACCTTGAGTAGTTCTTGGGCCTTCTATTGGATAAACAATAGTATTTTAAAAACTGCCAAAAAAATAAATATAATTTAACCGACGCTTTAATCCTCCGGGTCACCTATGTTTATAATAACCAAGATTAATGTTCTTTTACGGTCATGGTTCTCCACAACTTCCTATCTTCTGTGACTCTATTCTCCTATTACTATCCCTCTGTCTCTATTCTGCCATCCATTTAAACGGGATCGTTAGGTAAATTCCTCGATGCCATCCCCTGCTTCTCTTGCCTTCACCGGGTCCTGTGAGTGTCAATTTCTCCTTCTTTCCTCATTATTCATCCTAAAAATTCCAGTTATCTCTTTCTGATTCCCAGTACAAATTCTTTTTTTTTGTCCCCATTTTCCTTAACTCTTCTTTGTGGATCGCATTTTCATTCGATAGCATTCTCAGCATCCTCCTGTATAATTTGCATCAAGTGTCGGTTTCATCTGGCTTACGGCCGCATCACAATGAAACACCTGTCCTTACAATCACCAAAGTTAAGCAACGTCGAGCCTAGTTAGTACCAACATGGATGACCACTTAGGAATACTAGCTGCTGTAAGCTTCGATGAGCGGGTGGTGAAATGGATAATGGCTCGGAATTGTTAATCGTAGAGCCGAGTTCCGATTCTAGTTAAGTTAGTCATATTCACTTCCACCCATAGTAGAGGTATAAATCCATCTATTCACACCGAGCTATGGGTTAATTAGTAAAACTTGTGCTACTAAAACTATCAGGTCATCCCATAAGTTCTGTCCGAATTTTAACTTTTTGTTAAAAATGAACGAAATTTAAAGAGTATTTTATAATGTCTAATGGAGCTGAACATTATTTTTGTGTTTAGATGCATTTAAACTGATCAAATTTTATTTCAGAGAACAATAAAATTAAATTTTGTTTGATTAAAACCCTGCTAACATGGAAGTACCCAAGAATCATTTGAGGCACATAATTCTTTATGAGTTAAAGAAAGGAAACTCAGCAGCCGAAGCGGCTAGAAACCTTCACTCAGTTTATGGACAGGAATGTGTGAATGAAAGAACTTGCAGAAGATGGTTTGCAAAATTCAGAGGTGGAGATTTCACCCTTGAAGATGAAGATCGAACCGGACGTCCAGTTGACTTTGATGAAAAGCTTTTTGAAGCAGCCCTTGAAGAAAATCCTGCTTTATCAGTTGAGGAATTGGCAGTGGTTCTCAGTTCAAACCATACACCTGTTCATCGTCATCTTCAACAACTTGGAAAAGTTCCTAAACTTGGAAAATGGGTGCCTCGCGAATTGTCTGAAAACAACCTCAAATCCCGAGTTGACATCTGCTCTTCTCTCCATTCTCGCCAACTTGTTTCACCTTTTTTGCATAGACTTGTGACTGGCGACGAAAAATGGATCTTTTTTCGAAATGTTAAGCGTCGTAGACAGTGGCTTGGTAAAGGGGAAGGGTCCCAGCCACAGCCGAGAAGGGAACTTCATGGGCAAAAGGTTCTTTCAATCTGGTGGGATCGCCAAGGAATAATCCACTTTGAATTCTTACCACCTAATGCAACAATTAATGCTCAAAGATACTGTCAGCAATTAGAGCGTTTGAACCAAGCTTTGAAGAAAAAAGACCTGCTCTGGTGAATCGAAAAGAGGTGATGTTTCAGCAGGACAATATGCGACCCCACACAGCAAGAATCACGTCACAAAAGATCGAAGAACTTGGTTGGGAGAAAATTCCTCATCCACCTTATTCTCCCGATCTTACTCCTTCAGACTACCATTTGTTTCGTAGCTTACAGAATTATTTTGAAGAAACAGCTTTTGTAACACAGGAAGAGGTTAAAACTGACATTTGTGAGTTCTTTGAATCAAAGCCAAAAGAATTTTACAGTAATGGAATTAGTAAGCTTGTTAATAGATGGAAGGAAGTCATAGATAATCAGGGAAAATACATTGTTGATTGAATCTGTAATTAAATGTAACATTTGGTCACTTGTTTTCTTTATTCAAAATTCGGACAGAACTTATGGGATGACCTGATATTATTATATAAAAAAAATAATTTCGCAATTTTTTTTTTTTAGATTTTGGTATTAAATGACACATAGATGGTGATATGCCGCTAAACAAAAACAACCAAACATAGTTTTATCTGTGAGGAAATTGTCTAGGAATTGCCAACCATATCAGAGTATTGACATTACGTAACTTTTCGGTATTTTTTTTCTGTCTTTATACTTTACTTAGCTTTTGGAAGGCATTTTTCGCTATTTCGATACGTTTTCGGATTACATTTACCGTCCTCTGTAACAACCCTTCTGCACTTAAATTCTTAAAAATAAAAAGAAGTGTAGACTAGTCCGAATAAAAGCGCATATAATAAAAATGCAAGCTTTAGATGAGATTAGTGTTTACATCCTTTACCATTGCAAAGAAGTGCAGAAAACTATTTTACCGACAGAAAACAACAACATAGAGACAAGATACAAATCTCCACACCCTATCTCACAAGTGCTTTTATATCTGCTTTTTATGTACGTCATTTAATTAAGTTTTTTCGTCAAATTAACAGAGTTCTTTTAATGAGATGAAATTGAATTTAACTGAATAGCTCAACGGAAAAGTTGTGATCTAAATCAACAAGGAAATGAGAAATGTCTAAAAAAAAAATAGTCAGCAAAATCATTTAATCGTATTAAAACACTTCATCATAAAAGGACTTGCTTAAAGAAAACGTTTTCTCAATCAGTAAAACTGTTGCGACGTTTCTTTTAATGACCAGGTGACAAATGTTGACTGTGAATTTTAATAACGGCTTTGAGAAAAAAAAATATTTCCACATTTCTTTAACAGATTTATTCGTTTTTACGCTAGCTTCTGCCCAGCTTGCTCAAGAAAAAGAAACTATAAATAAAGGTTTTTTTTTCGTTAAGACGGATCAAAGTCAGCAGTAAATAAATCAGTGTTATTGGTGAAAATTCATTTATTTCTCTGTTGGATCATGGCAATTATGTGTGAAAAATAACATCGCCCAAATGTCCGCCAAGGCTTCGACGCATAATCGGGGTGGGCAATTGACTTCACTGTTTCGAGAGATGATACGACCTGGGAACTTCTCATTCAAATTCTGTTTGAACGTCCATTTTCGTAACAGGCTTCGTTAAATTTAACACGCTGTCTGATTGTTAACCTTTCCATGGTTGAAATTGCCAAAGTCTGAAGTTGTTAAATCTGAAAGAAAAAGATCATTTGACGCTTAAACTTAATTCACATTTAAAATCGGTCCAAGTTATTGGAACATCATATATTTATAGAAAAGCACAAGGAAACTACGTTAGGGTGGCTGGAAAGTAAAGAAAGCCGAGATGCCAGGATAGTACTAATAACACTGCATATTCTTCTTTGTATTTTATCAAGAATCTCCAACTACATAACACAAGTCCCAGACCAGATGTGGCAGCAATATTTAATTCTTTCGCATAAGAGTTGTTAATCCATGAGTTGTTTCAATTTGCATCCTCATCTTTGTGCTTTTTATCGCTATATTTCCCCTGAAGCATTCATTGGCTTTCTTCCCTGGGTGTAAAACTGAAATATCACAAACATTATTCAGCTTCTATCTTCATCCGCATGGTTTTTATCACCATATATTATTTAATGTGAATTCCGCCCCCCCATGGTCTGAAATGCTGAATTATTGTCATCATTCTATGAGAGATGTAAACGAGTATCCTCATCTTTGCTGTATTTATCATCCCATTTATGGTCAATATCTTCATATTATATAAAAGCGTCATTATTCCAGGAATTATTCACCTCCATCCTGCATTATTAGCAGTTGATGACATTCTTGACAGACTGTTAGTCATTTTTCTCCATTTCGTTTTTGCCGTTGTTAAATATTATAATGGCAAGAGATATTTATATGGTTACTGTAATGATGGGAGCTATTTATATGTTTACTGTAATGATGGAAGATATTTACATGGTTATTGCAATGATGGGAGTATATGGTTACTGTAATGATAGGAGATATTTATATGGTTATTGTAATGAAGGGAAATATTTATATGGTTACTGTAATGATGGAAGATATATGGTTATTGAAATGCGGGGAGATATATGGTTTCTCTAATGATGGCAGATATTTATATGGTTATTGGAATGATGGGGGATATATGGTTATTGGAATAATAGGAGATATATGGTTATTATAATGAGGGGAATATTTACATGGTGACTGTAATGATGGGAGATAATTATACGGCTATTGTGATGTTAGTAGATAATTACATAATATTGTAAAGAGGTGAATAACTATATGGATATTGTAAGGATAAATGATATTTGTAAGGGTGTTATAAAAATGGGAGATATTTGTATGGGTATTATAATGATGGTAGATATTTATATAGTTATTGTAACGATGAGGGATAATTATATGGGTATCTTAAAACTGGGAAGACGGTTGGAAGTAATTATATGGTTATTGCAAGCATAGAAGATCATTATGTTCATATCATAGTAATGAGATCTATTTATATGGATATAGTACGATTGCAAGATATTTATATGATGATTTTAACGATAGGAGATAATTATATGGGTACTGAAAGGCTGGGTGATGATTATATAGGTATTCTAATAAGGAATATATTTATATGAAGATTGAATGGAATATATTTATATGGGTATTATAAGAATGAGTTATACATTTTTGTTAATCATTTCACCCCTAAACATGTCGATATTACCATGAAATCGCAAGGGATTACCGGAAGTGACAGAGTATGAGAAAACTTTTTTGGAAAGGGCAATAAAAGAAGAAGTTTAAGGAAGACAGAAAATGGCGATTGACGTTGCATTTACATTTTTGAAGATTGTCGTTTGCAGGGAAGCAAGAAACCAGAAGGGGCTTCCACAGGCGCAAAATACTAGAAAAGAAGCAATTAGAATATATCTTACGGTTACACCTAGCTGTTTCAACACATAAAACTATGAGATCTAAATTCATGCATTTACATGGGTAGTGCAAATCTGAGAAATAATTATATGGATATTCTATAGATGGCCATAATTATATGGTTATTGTAAGGATAGAAGATATTCTATGCGGGTAATATAAAATGGGAGATATTTATATGGGTGTTATAATGATAGGAAATATTTATATGGTTAGTGTAACGATAGGAGATAATTATAAATATATTTTAAGGAGAGAAGATATTAATATGGATATTATAAAATGGGAGATGTTTATATAGATATTATAATATTAGGAGATATTTATATCGTTACTATAACGGTGAGAGATAGTTATAAAAGTATTATTAGGATAGAAGGTATTATATGGGTACTAAAATGATAGGAGATATTTATATGGTTACTTTAAAGATGGGAGTTAGTTAGAAAGGTATTTTAAGGACTGGATATATCTATATGGGTATTTTAGAATGGGATATATTTCTATGGGTATTATAATAGTAGATATTTAGATGTTTGCTGTAACGATGGGGGTAGTTATAAAGATATTATAAGGATAGAAGATAATTATATGTGTATTATAAAATGGGAGATATTTATATGGGCATTATAATGGAGCATATATTTATAGTGTTACTGTAATGATGGGAATCAGTTATAGATGTATTGTAAGGATAGAATATATTATAAGAATAGGATATATTTATATGAGTATTGTAAAAATGTAAAATATTTATATGAGTATTGTGAAGAAGATACACTTTTGTGCAAATTAATTGAAACCACCGCTTTAGTTTACTTTCTTTCACCATACTGTCAATTTTAGATCCATTGAAATGACATGGTGTATTCCATTTCTATTTTTTCTTCAGATTAGGTCATTTGCAGTGGTGTGCAGTAATATGAATCTATTTTCGGGGTGTGTGATGAAATTTGTTTGGCCTTGAAAAATATTGCCTCATCCCTGATTGCATCAGAATTTTATCACACCCAAACACTATTGTCTCGACTGTCGATTAGTTGTTCTCCGACCATTGTCAGCACTGGACGTTACTCCAAGGAAGCGTACGAAAATTGTAAGGCGGCACGAACATACTGGAAAGCCTTACCAGTGAGAAAATCAAAGTAATGTCAACTGGCTCGGAAACTCTAGTGATTTAAATCCAATCGAAAATCTGTGGTCAATCTGCAAAGAACGACTTTGTGGAATGGACATACGAAGTATTAACTTGTGCATTGAGTTATGTTTCATTGGAAAAATAGGAAAAAATAATAACCGAATTATTCGTTTTGTTTCAATTAAATTGCACAAGAGTGTAACTGACTGACTCATTTAGATATCACCTAAACATTTATATGGGTATTGTAAAAATGTGAAATATTTATATAGGCATTACAAAAAAAGATAAAAAATTATATTGGTATTATAAGTATAGAAAAGGGCTGAATAACGTAAATTGCATATTGCAGAAATTCAGTTTTTAGTCAAGATATACAGTTAGACTGAGAAATCGTTATATCTATTTTCAAATCATCAAACTTTTTCACGCTTTCCTTTTAGTCATGTTTCTTTTTAATCCCCTACAATAAACAATCGTAAAAAAAAACTGCCAGTCGCACTCAGATAAGCACCAAAATGTATATTTGAATCAATATCTTGAGAAAATAAGTCGTGTAAGAATGTCTGGTTGTTGAAAGATTATTTTCATATTTTCATGTGATTAAATCGGAGTTTTCTGAATGCTTTTAAAACAACTTTCCCTCTTGAGACTACAACGCACTGTATGTTATCCCAGACGAAAAGAAACGGTTATTTATATATATATATATATATATATATATATATATATATATATATATATATATATATTTGTGTGTGTGTGTGTGTGTGTATGCATACATACATTCCGAGAACAACACAAATTATGAAATAAACGATCCGGACCTGTCTTAAAACGCAGTCACGAAAACAGATATGTACTACGTTACTTAAAAGTCGAAAACTAAAAATGAATACCTTGCAAAATACCACCAGGAAAAATGCAATATATATGCACGATATGCAACGCAAATAAGGTAACATACTTTAAACAAATAAGTTAACTAACCCCAGAAAACTAAAATAAACAAAAAATCTAAATTAGCAAATTAAGCAAATAATAAACAAATTAACAAACTATGGATGCACGACAAGTAAATGTAATAATTAAAATCCACAACAAATGATTAAGTAGTAAATGATAAATAAACAACACTATTTTGTGGTACTGACGACTTAAATCAATCCGTATATTTTTTGTTACTTTACAAATGTGTAAGCAAACGCAAAAGCAACAAGAGAAACAAGGAACACTAGACGGTTTTATAATAACAACAATATTTATATTTGTATAATGATCTACACAAACATAGGGTTACTATTTTTTTGGTGTTATGTCCCTTTGACTGCATTAAAGTTTTTACAAATGAAATATTTTTATCCGAGCTCACAAAAGTTGAATGAACTTGCCGCTCAAAATGTTTACTTTGAGAGAGTTGAAAAAATTATAAAGCTGAGAATATGTTGAGTAAACTTTTAGCTTCAGAAGTGTTGAATGTTCCATAATGTTTGTAATGAACTTTCCGTTGCTTGTCATTAAGTTTGTAATGTTCGTAATGAAGTTTGAAAAGTTCTCTATGTTTGTAATGTAGTTTGGAAAGTTTCGTACGTACATGTATGTGTGCGTGTGTTAATATGTTTTCATGGCGTCCGACCGCAAGGGGTCGAGACGCGATTCCTTTTACTACTACATTTTAGTAGAGACGGATAACAAGGAAGAGAAAGAACGAATTCGTGTCTGGTATTTATAATTAATTTAATCACGTGGTAGGCTCGAAAACGAATTGACAGATTATGGCGGAATTATTTTTTTGCTCAGGTCAAGAACTAGGTCGATGTTATTCGGACATGATTTAAATATTAAGTGACCAATCAAAAGTTGAGATTTCCTGAAAATATGTATGAAGCTAAGTAAGCTCTGTGATCCGCTTTTTGCACAAAAATTGAGATTGGTAAAAAATGTGGTAGCGGGATGCTAAACTATAAATTAGTTACTAGTAACTGAATTCGGGTTAAAAATTATTCTTACTCAATAGTCATTAGAATAATTTCCAATATAACCGTTACTGCCTACCCAGTAAACGTTAGAATAATACAGTAGACCTTGCTACCTATGATGCACCATTGGCCAAAATATTTTTTAAACATTTCACCCTAAGCAAAGTGCACGTAAGGGTTTACAGAGAGTGAGAACAAGAGTAAATAGGGGGGGGGTTGAGGAAAGGATATAGAGAAAGAAAGACGGAGATCAAGATCAAGGCATCTGCAGATGTCGATTGACATTACATTTGAAGATTATAGCCATTAGGCACAGCTGATATAAGTGTCATTAGCACACCCTATGCTTGGGAAACAAGTATTACTACTACTATTACTTAAAAAAAAATGAATGGATTTCCTGGGAAAGAGTTTCCACTCTGCAATATATTAGTCCCAGTGCGATTCATTCATTACTGGTTTTTATTCTCAAGGGCGTGTGAGAATAAGCCGTACAATGTTAACTGATGTAATTTCGCACATGGTTACGCCAGAAACATGAAAGAGTAAAAGAAACGTAAATACGAAGAAGCATATATATATATATATATATATATATATATATATATAGGTTCATTGAACTGTATATAAATCTTTAGAATTTGTAAGCTATTCGATAGTTGTCTTCTAACGATTAGAGTAAAAGTAAGGGAAGTTCAAAATCCATTGATGTTTGTTTTATTCCACTTGGGTAATCAATAATTGCAGTATATGGGTTTGAGAATCACGATAAAAAGCCACAGAAATAAGATATAAAATTTACTAATCACTATATATATAACCTCACTTCTCGTCCCAACTATGGATTAAATAGCGGAATGGCAACCAATTTAGGAGAAGGATAACTTTGAATTCAAAACCAGTTGGTCATGGGACTATCAGCTTTATCTTTAAAAACTATATATTTTTAAGCATTTCACCCCAAGCAAAGCGGGAGTGCCACTAGCACGCAAGGGCTTATAGAGAGCAAGAGTAAAGAGGGAGGTGTTTGAGGAAAAGATATAGGGAAGGACGGGGATCAGGATCAAGACATCAGAAGATGTCGACTGACATTACATTTGAATATTTGAAGATTATCGCTTTCAGGTAAGCAAGTAAGAGGAAGGTAGTTCAGATGTTGGGAAGTGCGAGATAAGAAGCTGTTGGAGTAGAAAAGGCGGTGACATTTAATTGCTTTGATAATGAAAGGCTGGGACCAAAACGCCAACCTAGTAACATGCAGTTGGGCTACCAGAGAAAATAGCTCGTAAGAGCATTTTCCCTGAAAAAAATTGTAGTAAAGACAGAGAGACACCACATTACGCATGTTATGGCAACAGTATTCAATGCAAGGATATAAATAGCCAAGCCAAAACACAACACACATGACCTGAAGATTGAATTCAAACATGAAACAGGCTGTCGTTGTTCGGGGTTGACCTCACTGTCTACTTCATATATATATATATATATATATATATATATATATATATAAGTCAACACTTAGGGCGACAGTCTGTTTCATGCTATATGCAATCGTCGTGGCCTGACGATTGCACATAGCATGAAACAGACTGTCGCCTCTAAGTGTTGACTTCTATTTTGACTTTTATATTTAGACACGCTCTATCTCTGATATCGAGCACTTTATCCCATAAATACAGCACACCTTAACATATTTCTTCCTATATATATATATAAAACTGACTATGTGTGTGTGTGTGTGTGTGTGTGTGTGTGTGTGTGTGTGTGTGTGTGTGTGTGTGTGTGTGTGTGTGTTCGCAAACTACTCGAGAACCATAAGGCATATTTCCACCAAATTTCGAACATAGATTGTACTCGATACTGGGTGTGTCTGAGCCAAGAAATTAGTAATTTTTCAAAAATCAATAACCGATAATCGATAAATATAATGCTTAAATGGGAATTTCCATTAGTTTGGTTGTTTTTAAACTTTCAGGCTTGAAGTCTAAATCTAAGGACGATTTTAATGAAAGTTGATAGTTTATTCAATTTACTGTCACGCTTATTATACGCTTTATTGATTTTCGTTTTAGGGAACTAGCAGGGAACCCCAAAATTTTCAAATAATTCTACAGCCTTGGCCATAAAATTGATTAAATAGAAAAAGATGTTCTTTATTATTTCAATTACTATTAGTCTTAAACATTTTTGGCTTGAAATTTGGGACCCCTAGGGTGAACCAAAGGGACCCCCAAATTTTCAAATTGCTTCGATTGCGAAGGAATTTTACATGTATGTTACAATCTTAAAATGAATCAAAAATGATTATCAGATTTTGAAAACTACATAAGGGAGCCCCAAGATGACCCATGAACACCTTGCTGCCCCATTAGTCTTTCAATTGTAGTGGTTAGCAGCATTCCGATGAAAATTTGCACATAATTTGTGTTTAGATTAATCAACTCAAAATCAAAACTGACACCCCATGTGTCATAAATACATTATGAAAATATCAGTTTTTCCAATGGATTTCCCGTTTTGGTACTGAAATAGTTTAGTTTGCATTAACTTGACGCCAAAATTTATATTCTTCCTTAAGAAAAAAAAATAAGTGCAAACGAAAGTGGGCACTGTTGAGAGAAGTGCACGTAGGTATAAGACGCGTGTGCGAGATCGATCGAGATGTGTAGTGTGTACAATTGATTTTGCTCCACGTGCAATGATCGATCGAGTTATGCAGTGCGTACTATCGATTTTGCTTTACGTGTAGTGTTCATTAGGGCTATGTGATGAAATAAGTGCAAAAAAATGTAGGCTGCCTTTATGCATGTATATTTTCAATTTTTGATACTTTAAATTCAAATTTGTGAAAATTATATTATTAAAAAGTTTAAGCGTAAATGCCAGTTTTTAATTATGTATTTATCATCTTCTAATCAGCGTTTAAATAATGCTTACTATCTCATATATTTAGAAACTTGAGCCCTAAAATTTTGCCAGTTTTATTCTGAAAAATGCACTTATAATAATGTAAAGACCCTCTTTCGATTCATTTATAGTTATGGTAAACTTAGCGTGTTCGTTTTAACGTTCATAGTGAGTAGGTTTCTAACTGCACGTTATTTTTTATTTTTATCACTAGAACGTTTTTTGGTAGTCTATTTTTAGATAAATCCTAACTTTACGAGCTTGCTTATAATTGTTTACCACGTTCCCGTGATCTCCTTTATAAACTTGCATTTAATTTATTGTGGCTATATTTCCATTAATGTGTATAATATTCTTGCTTTTTAATTCATTACTTCATTGTTGTTCAAAAAGCTTAGCCAAACCTCTCCAACTACAGCCTGACAGTAATGCCAAGAAAGCGAAATCCTTCACTTGGACGTGCTACTACTACAGCCAAACGCATGAAAGCACGGAGAAGAAACGCTTCCCAAACAGAGACTCAAATTAGACTGTCACAAAATGCTATTCGTACAGCTAATGCAAGATCAGCAGAAACTAATTAGCAACGGTTAACTAGACAAGGAAGGAACGCTGCCAGAACTACTGCTATTCGAGCTGTCGAAACTGAGGGGCAAGGAATAATTCTATACAGTCTTTGTGAACGTTGGTTTTCAGCCTTGGCACGGCTGCTAGGAGAAGTTTTTGTTGAATTTCTTCTCATTCCAATGCATGTTGTTCATTCGGTGTAGTTTGAGCAAAAGCTATCAACAAAGCATTCCTCCTCAACAATTTTTGAAGATCGATTGCGATTAATGTACTCTTCATTTGCTGACAATTTTTGTATCTTCTGTGCTTCTGTAAAAAATAACTTTCTCTTGTTATAAATGTTTTCACACTTCATGTCATTATAATTTTTCGCCATATAGATAAGAGGTACTGAAGAAAAATCTTCTTTATTTTAACTTTACAGATTAGATGAAGTTCGTGATCATTTTTAATAAACCCAGGCAACGCTGGGTAATGATTCTAGTATATATATATATATATATATATATATATATATATATATATATATATATATATAAGGTTTACTATATGAGTTAAAGTACATAATATCAGAGATAGAGCATATGTAAATATAAAAGTGGACATTGAGTTCAGCACCCAGCAGTGGCAATCTGTTTCATGCTTAAACGTATATTATGGCCTGAAGATTGCGTTTAAGCATAAAACAGACTGTCGCCGCTGGGTGATGACTTCAATGTCCAGTTATATATATATATATATATATATATATATATATATATATATATAAAATCCGTGGTAAGTAATCTAAGTGAATCCTGGTAATATAAAATAATAAAACTGAGCCACAGAAGAGAGCTCAATATATTTATTATAGAGCATATATGAATTATATGAGGATAAAATTCATTACCCCATATGATATATGGTCATTTCGACCTGAACGGGCTTTTCAACATCAAGTAGTTAGAGAAAAAATTAATCCTAAGAAAGAGGATGGAAATTCATCACTAAGAGAAAATGTATTTAAAATGGGGGGAGGGAATAGAAAAATTAAGAGAAAAAGTGATGGAAAAGAAAGGAATCAATTAGGGAGGGTGATAGAGTAAATGAATAGTAAAGAGAGAAATTAAGATGAAAAATTTTCATATTTGTCTAGACATGGGCTAACCTTGATTTATATTTAACATGTTAACTCTTGTTCAAAATCAGAATTTACATAATGAAACACAATCTTTAAAAATTAAGAAAAGGTTTTTAGATAAAATTAAGGAAATTTTAATAATTGATATATTTTTTAAAATTTTAAAATAGAAACACTAATTAAAAATGTTTAATTATAAAGATCTTTAGTATGTAGAATACGGCATATTAATATTAATAAAAAAAAGAGATGAAATTTTTAAAACGAATAAATAAATAAAAAAACAGAATATTCGTTTTAAACTCATAGTAAATAAATATTAGATTCATTTTTTTAAAATAGAATTAAAAAAATAAAAGTATAAAAAATAATTAAATAACTATCAAGAGACTAAATAAATAAATAAGACCAAATTAAAAATAAGATAATAAAAATAATAAAAATATAGAATAAGTTATGCATTCATCTAGAATATGGATAAAAATTTAGAGCAAAATTTAAAGAGGCTCTTAAAATTTACCATTTCAAGAGTTCTTTAAGAAAGGAAACTACAATATTACTTTAAACGGTCAGTAGTAAGTAAAAAGAAGGTAATTAAAATTTAAAAATGAAATTAAAAATTAAAACTATCCTCCTAAGAAAACCTTATTTAAAAAAGTTTATTAAATGGTATAGGAAAAGTTAAGAAATTGTTATATTAAAATTTTAAAATGGTAGGGTTAATATTATTAATCGTAAAAAAGGAATAAACAAAATCCTAAAAATTATATATAAAAATATGTGTAAATATGTAACAATGAATTACTACATGAATCGGTGAGATAGATAGATAGATAGATAGATAGATAGATAGATAGATAGATAGATAGATAGATAATGAACAGACTGAGATAGACAGGGAGAGAGATGAATTGAAGGAGATAGATAGATAGATAGATAGATAGATAGATAATGGACAGACTGAGATAGATAGATAGATAGATAGATAGATAGATAGATAGATAGATAGATAGATAGATATTAACAGACTGAGATAGACAGGGAGAGAGATAGGAATTGAAGGAGATAGATAGATAGATAGATAGATAGATAGATAGATAGATAGATAATGCGAGTGAAAGAGATCAACGCGCGCGCGCGCACATACACGCACATTCTGATTTGGAGATAATGTTAACCAGAGAATATAGAATAAGTGTTTTAACGAAGTACTTGACCCTATTGAAGGTAACCTGTGAAAAACGGACTCTATTGTCGCTGACTGGCAGTTTCCTGCTAGTAATGAAGGTAGGCTTTATTCAAATAAATCCAAATAACAAACATAGTTGACCTTTGCATCAATCGGTAAATCAGTTTCAACTTAAGACTGTTTATAACACATCAGACGCGCGTAACCTACCTATATACACATAAACACACCTTGACATACAAAATACACATAAACCCACGCATACATATATATATATATATATATATATATATATATATATATATATATAATAGTCTACCGAGGGCACTTCGACGGGATGTAATGATTAGCTAGCTTGTCTCGCTAGATCAGTTACGACTGACTGGTGAGCGTGATCCTCTGGGTGCTCCATATTTACGGCCTTATGCCACATAAAATACCCTTAGTAAATCGCTAAGTTTACGGCCATATAGCGTTGAAACATCGGTCCCCGTACAATCATTGAAATTAAGTAACGTCGAGCGTAGTAACCGCTTGAAAATAAGCTTGGGTGTGCAGCTGGTGTAAAGGATAATCCCTCGGAATTGTTAATCGGAGAGCTGAGTTCAAATTTCACTTGGGTTCGTTATTATTTACTTAGGCAAAGTGATGTGGGGCCAAAGTTGGGACCACAGACAAAAAACACGGAACACGGATTAGAGGTAAGAAAGATATATTAACAACAAGTTACAGAGATAGTTTAAGCGGAGCTTACTATATGTTAGTGTCCAATACTGGTAGTCGTACGCGACTCTCACTGTCTCTCTGTGTCACTCTCTGTCACTCTCTGTAGAGTGTTGTGTCGCATACTTAATATAGACCTAGAAGAGTCTATTGTGTAGGTAGTTCCGGTCTCACAATGCCCCCCTTCCAAGAGTTTTCTTTTTGAAAAGGAGAGAAAAAAATAAAACTGTTAATACTTTTTCCTCTTGGGATTTACGTCGAGCGGTTGAGTAAATTTCCTTTTCCTTCCTGAGCGTCGCACTTCAGGAGAGACTTGGGGCATGTCGAGATCGAACTAGAGATCTTGATGCGTGAACCACAGCTTTTCGCGAACCATCTGGCAGTTTATGCAGAATGCAAGCACCAATGCCGTACGAGCTTGCATCACTTGCGACTATGATGTCGAGACTAGGGTCGTAATGGGTGAGGGAGAGGTCTGAAGTAAGAGTTTTCTTGATCTTCTCGAATGCGTCTTAGCATTCCGGGGTCCATGACCATGGTTTGTCCTTTTTTAAGAGTTGGTTGAGAGGCCCTCTCAAATTTTGCATGTTCTTAATGAAACCTTGGTAAAAGTTATCTAGGCCGCGGAAGCTTTGTAACGCTTGAACGTTATCTGGGGCCGGCATGTTTCTGATTGCGTTGGCTCGTATTTGATTGGACTTCTTTCTTACGTAGACCGTAGGTGCTGCCCACTCGCTGAAATCTGTTTTTGACAGAATACCTGCTTGTTCGAGTCTATCTAACTCTTTGTTGATTTTCTCTAGAGCAGCGAAAGGGACATTCCGTTTCTTTTTGAATACCGGTTGTGCACCGTCCTTCACCTTGAACTTAGCTTTCATTTTACAGCACCACATTAGAGATTCATTTTAGTACATTTCCCAAGGCCGCCAGAAAAAAACTGGGGAAATTGTTGTTTGAGTTCCTTTTTGAGATTTACCAAATTGGACGTTGTACTTTGTATCTTGCGACAAAATGTACTCATTGGGCAATCCCAAAGATCTGTTCCAAATAAGTTATCTGAAGTTTTCAATACGTAGGCTTTGAGCTTTTTGGTAACTCCATTTAGTAAGTATTACCTCGCCTAAAATGTTAATCTTTTCGCCAGTTACGGATTTTGCTGTTTTATCCGTTTTTAATAAGGTCGGCTGGTTCAATTTTCGCCAAGTACGCCAGTTAATGTTTGAAAGATCGGAACCCGAGTCCAGCTGGAATTTAATGGAATTCTTAAAAATATCCACAGTTACATATTTCCTTAAATTCCTATTGGCAATATCGTCAGATTGAGCTTGCCAAATTTTATTTTGGGGTTTTCTCGTTCTGTTGGCGTACCAGCACGAAGTTAAAGTTAAAGTATGCCCACTTTTATTGCAATTTTTGCAATATTTTTTGTTCTTAACTGGACAGAATTTCATCCAATGTCATTTACCACAATGGTAACATGGTCTGGGCGGTTTCTTTAACCTATTTGGGTTTTGGTTACTGCGGAATTTAGGACATGAGATTTGCCTTTTGTCTTTTTGAGGGGAATAGGCGGTAGACTTACTTCTGATTTTATTAATCTGAGCTATACCTGATTCCTCGATAGTGTTTGAGCCACACTTTACAGATATTACTCTTTGACATTCCTCTGCCAGTTTTTGCAGAGTCAATCCTTGTTCGTTCTCAAGCTTGGTCAGTACCCGTCGTCTGACTTCGGCGTCTTCTGCTGATACTAGACCTTGTGCGAAAATCAAGCACTTGAAATCATCGGCAGTCAGTTCGGCTAGTTTAAAATCATTACATAGCTTGGTTACCGATGCTGCAAACGTTAGAAAATCTTGCTGGTTGTCTTTGACTGTGCTCAGATATTTCCAACGTTTGTGGAACAAGGTTGTGTTAGGCCAGAATAGTTCCGATAGGCGCTTGATAGTCCCTGAAAAATCCAAGTCAGTCGTTTTCTTGGGTAGTATGAAGTCTACGAACCTATGTTCTGAAGTTCCCAGTTTTCTCAATAGTAGACGTACCTTTTTTTTACTGGACCATTGTTCACAGTCTACGTTGAAAATATCTTCGTAGCGCCTGTAAAAAGCCTGGAACGTTTTGTCTTCCTCTGGTACGTATTCAAAGGTTTCCATTGAATTGTAGATTATACTCTGGGAGAATATTGTATCCTTTTCAAACTTTGAGCCTTTTAATGCATTTACGAGTAATTCTTTAAGTTGTTTCTGTTGTAGTTCAGCATTCTGAAGCGTAATTCGTTGGATTTCCATTTGTCGTTTATGTAATTCCAAAAATAGTTGTTGTCTTTTTTCTGATTTTTGTTGCTGATCCAAATTTAGTTTTAACATTTGCGCAACTACTTTTTGCAAATCTTCCATATTTAAAAAATGACAGCGCTTTTTTTTGTTGCTTTGAAACACGTGTACTAAGAGGAGGTACGCAAAAAATCTTGATAGATTTTTGTTCCTTTTTTTTCTTTTACAGAAAAAAAATATGGACAGACAATAGTTAAACTAAACTAATTATGTGCTTTTTTGCAATTCCGTGGTTCCGTTAATTTTAACGTAATTGAATAAATTTTCACCACACTTATGTATTTCTTCTTTTTTTTTATAGAGTTATAAAAACAAACTCACATCAGTGAATTTGAGGGGAGAATAATTTTATGCACGAGTTCAACTCAGTTACATAAAAAAAAAATTTTCGATAGTTTTTTTTCGAAAACTTGAGTCGTATGTTAGTACTTCCGCTTTTGTATTGTCAGTTTGTTTTATGACAAACTGTTTTTTTTTCTGTGTGTGAGTGTGTAAGAAATCGTTCTTGTTATTTGGACAGACTTTAATATTCCGTAGATGTCGAAACACTGCTCGTCACTGATGTTTGGTATTGGAATATTTTTTTTAATATGTAGACGCTGGGTGTTGCGTTTAAATCGCTAATGTAGTAATACCAGCTTAATTTCTCGTTCAACACTGCTGTGGGAACGCGTGTCGTTTGTGTATTTTTCGAGTACTGTCGCTATTGATATGGTGAGAACGAAATTCTCGAATCTTTCTGTCGCCACTGATGTGGGACTGGCAAGGTATTGCGGTTTTCGACGTGAATGCGTTTGTCGAATTCTTCGTCGACACAGATGTGGGACTGGTAAGGTATTGAGGTTTCGCCGTGAGTGCGTTTCTAGAATCCTCGTCGCCACTGATGTGGGGCCAAAGTTGGGACCACAGAAGTAAAACACGGAACACGGATTAGAGATAAGAAAGATATATTAACAACAGGTTACAGAGATAGCGTACGCGGAGCTTACTATATGTTAGTGTCCAATACTGGTAGTCGTACGCGACTCTCACTGTCTCTCTGTGTCACTCTCTGTCACTCTGTAGAGTGTTGTGTCGCATACTTAATATAGACCTAGAAGAGTCTATTGTGTAGGTAGTTCCGGTCTCACAATACAAAGGTATGAATCCAACTCTTACCCCCCCCCCCAGCTATGGATTAATTATTAAGATTAGTATTGCTAAATCATTATTATCTCAAAGAAATTCTTACAATCTAAAAATATTTTCCGGTTTTTAAATAACCAGCATGATAAGCCGTAAAAATAGGAACAATTAATAAATCATTTAAATTTCTCTACCTATATCGGTGTGTGACGTGAGGTGAGAGATACGGAAATACTTCTTTGAAGCGTAAATTTTTAAAAAAATGATATTTTTTAATATTTCACATTTGTTATTTTTTTTATTTCGGATATATATGATGTCCCTAATGTCTGGCCACGTAGGAAATCGCATTAACTATATTTTATATATGGTTTTGGCGATAGAAGAAAGAATTGACTTCTTTTTCTGGGGTCTGCTAAAGGAGAAGGTGTACTCAATGAAAAGAACAGATGCAACACATTTGATTGAAAGCATAAAGAGCAAATGTGCTAAAATTGACGTCAATGTGGAGTTATTGCATCGAGTTCACGTTAATCTTGCAAAGCACATCAACCTTTGCATCACAAATGATGGAAATCATATTGAAGATGTTATTTGTTAATATTCCAATTCAACAAAATGTGGTTGAAAATTTATTTTTTTGAAAATAGACATTTTTACCTATGTGTCCAGGCTTTAAGGACATCCTGTATATATAAGTATCTACATAAGATGGGGTACTGAAAGGTTTTCAGTCTGATCATGAAGAACTTTACAGCACCACATTAGAGATTCTCTCTATATTTAGAGAGAGAGAAAGAGAGAATGTGTTAGAGAAAAAGAGACAAATAAGATTATTTTTGAGAGAGAGTTACACGTATGTGAGAGTAAGTGTGTGTATCAGAGAGAAAGTGATAAAGAGAAAGGGGGAGCATGAGAAAGACAGAAAATATTTGCACGAGAGAGAGAAAAAGAAGAGATATGTAAGAAAAAGAGATAGTGTAAAGAGAGAGAGAGAGAAAGATGGTGAAAGAGAGTGGATGCGAGAGACTGCGTTGAGTACGAGAGAGACTGCCTCTGTATGTGTGAGTGAGACAGTGAGTGTGTGTGTGTGTGAGAGAGAGAGAGAGAGAATGGAAGGGGGGAGAAATGCATAGATGTATTAAGCCACACCCCCACACCTCTACACCAAGCTACATCAGAAAGCCTCCTCCCTATTTTGTTAGATAAGACTGCTAACGGTTCTTCTTCCCTATGGAAGCCAATTTGACATTTGATAAAGCATTAATGTTCTAATGATGATCAACTCACGGATTTCTTGCAGTTGTGCGTTACTTCGCATCGATTACAATGACGATGTAACAGTCTCTTATCAATGTGAGAAGGAAGACATTTTGAAATTTCTGGCACAAAAATATTGGCAAAATGACTTGCAGAATTTGATTTGGTTTGGTTTAGTTTGGTTTAGTTTACGACATATCAACCTCAATTATCCAAAAAAATGCAATGATAACAGAAAAAATTGCAATATGAGTACTGGTAAAAAATGGTTACTGAAGACATTAGGTTTATGATACCCAGAAATTCATACACAGATATCCTCAAGGACACATGGCATAGTAGATAAAGGCGTTAGTTAGATCCAGAAACAGGACCCAAAAGAGTGTAAGTTCAATACCTGGTTAAGGCGGTGGATAACTTGGAGAGGGGAACTAATAGTAGATAACTGACATCCATTAGACATGGCACGTGGAACTAGAACAGTCTATCCCAGCGAATGAAATAAAGGGTTCAGTTCGGCATTCCAGCCAACTGAAGTAGGCCGGAGCGTATAACGGCTGAAACATTTTGATAAATATGGCAACATGAGGATGATAGTCCGAACAATGTAAATAGTCAACCTCAATGAGTTATTTAATGTGGTCAAGATTTTTATCAGTGGTAATATTTTTCTTCAAGAATGTGTTACTGGTAATAATTTTTTGTTCAAAAATATATTGCTGGTAATTTTTTTTTTTTTTTCTCAAAAATGTATTGCTGGTAATTATGTATTGCTGTTAATACTTTTTTTCAAAAATTCATTGCTGGTAATAATTTTTTACAAAAATGTATTGCTGGAATTAAAACCTATTTTTACACTTTCATAGCGTTTGGACCCCAGTTTTACAACAATAAATTGATTTCAAATTTAACCAGACGCAGGCAAAAAAACAAAAAGAAAAAGAAAAAAAGAAGAAATAAGAAGTAAGAAATAGGGGTAGAAGATAGAAAATTTAAGAAACTTAATTTGAAATCTCTCTCTTCCCCTTATTTTTGAAACTTTTCTTTTTCTCTGTCTTCTACCCTTTTTTCTTTCATTTTTTTTTTCCTGTTTTCTTTCTATTTCTTTTTTTGTTTGTTTCTGGTTAAATTGGAAATCCATTAAGTGTTGTAAAATGTTTCATCTGAAGAGGTGGGCGTCTGATCCCGTGAAATAATTTTTCTAAGTACTCCGCTTTCATTTTTATTATTATTATTATTATTATTATTATTATTATTATCAGCAGTAGTGTATATGTGTGTGTAAGACACTATGTGAACAACCTATATAACTTGTATTCTGGTCCGAAATTACCACTGTATATCGCTTGAGCCCTATAATTAATGTAGAATTGAGTGAGTTTACACAGCCCGGAACTGTGATTGAATTACAATTACTATGTCTCTAAAGTTACAAACCAACGCTTTAATCCACTAGGCTATTGTCCTGTGGGACAATGCAAATAGAATAATTTGGAACTTTAAACGTACCCTGCATGTTGTGTTGCTTGATACACTGATGAAACTACTACTGCAACTTTTCACGCTTGACTACACTCACCAATGCTTCCCTTTTCTACTATGGCTGCTGCTGTTAAAGCCTTTGTTGTCATTTCTCTTTTTTTATTAACGGGTTCCATATCGCATATCATATTGAAAGGGTTCTATTCAAATTCTTGGAAGATAAAGAAAGGTGCAAGATATCTGATAAAACCTGTCGGGAAGACTGGGATAAAACTAACAAAGACGAAAAAACGTATCCGAAAAAATGTTTCTCTTTCATTCATCTTGTTCTCTGCAGAAAAGAGAAACTGAATATGTTTACTGCAATGTTCTCAAAATGTTTAACTGTACCTAGGTTCCTTAGAGTGGTGTAATAGAGCATATCGGTTGATCATTAGTGATGAGTTCGATCTTTACTGAGTACTCCATAATTGAGACCTTATGCCAAGCTAAGTTTAGTAAATAACAATGGTATTTATCTCATTTATGTAAATGTATCGTCATTACATGAAACGAGGGTAAAATATGTCTTCGTTGCTTTCGCCCTATTTGCGTTTATTTCATTTCGCGGTTATTTTTCATCGACAATTCAGAAGCAGTTTCTCTTACAAATTAGTCTTACGCTGACATGAATGTATTTACTGCATTCGATGCATCATTTGGGCTCAGTTCGATAAACTTCTCTGCCGAAAAATGTGGCACGGTGCCAAAACTTTCCAGTGGTGGAGAAGATACTGCTCACCCCACACTACTAACTTTAAATTAGCTAGTCACATGCTTTGACCTAAACGTACTTTATTTCATTACTATGACATCACATTTATTCCTACAATCGGTTTCAGGTCTTCTTCTTCTTCTTCCCCTCCTCCACCGCCTTCTTCTTCTTCTTCTTCTTCCTCTACCTTCTCTTCCTTTTCCTCTTCTTCCTTCTTTTTTGTTTTTTTATTCTTCTGCTTCTTCTGCTGCTGCTGCTTCTTCCTCTTCTTCCCCTTCCCCTTCTTCCTCCTTTTTGTGTTCTTCTTCTGCTGCTGCTGCTGCTGTTTATTCTTCTTCTTTCTCTACCTTTTCTTCCTATTCTTCCCCTTCTTCTTCCCCTCCTCTTCCTCCACCTTCTTCTTCCTCTGCCTCCACTTCTTCTTCCTCTTCTTCCCCTTCTTCTTGGCCTCCTCTTCGTCCACCTTCTTCTTCCTCTGCATCTTCTTCTTTTTCCTCTTCTTCCTCCTTCTTTGTCTTCTTCTTCTTTTTTTCTTCTTCTTCTTCTTCTTCTTCTTCTTCTTCTTCCCCCCTCCTCCACCTTCTTCTTCTTCTTCTTCCTCTGCCTCCTCCTCTTCTTCCCCTTCCACTTCTTCCTCCATTTTTGTCTTCTTCTTCTTCTATGTAACGTGTTTCTTTAGGACGTGAGATCATGACTCTTCACAATTTCTTGGTCTTTGTAGCTCTCAGTGGGTTTTTTGTTTTTGTTTTTTTGCTATATCTTTTGATTCCTATTCCGCTGACCATTTACACAAGTTCATTAGAAACGCGATGTGTTGCTTTCCTCTGTCCTTTTTTTTAAAATGACGTCCACCCTGTATGATGTCCATGATCTACCCGAGATAGATGCTTACAGAGAAAGTGTCACAATTTATGCTATGTAGTGAAGATAGCATTTGACTCTAGCCTTGAACAGGATACGATTGTAGTGATCAGAGAAGTATCTCTTTGGAAATCGATTCCACAAAGCAGCGGTTCGTGGGAAGAGACTGTTCGAGTGAAACTTACATCTTACCAATTAAATATGAATTTAATGAGGAGCTTGGCGGGTTTTAGCTGTGACGGTTAAAACTGGTGAAAATAATGAATGTAGTTTGAACATTTTCCATGGAAATAGCGATAGAGAAGCAAGAGGCTTGTGACTTTTGGTTTTTGGGAAAGGGATTGTTGGGTGGAAAATAATTCGTAACTCACAACGACGTAGAAGTGCTTTTGGATTCTATCGAGACTGGAAAGTGAAGACTGGGCAGCACTTACCGATATATGTCAGCAGTAATCCGTTTTCGGTCCCATCTGGTTGTTATAGTGAATACAAAGAAGAGACAGATACTTAGTGGAGCGGTACAATGAACCGGCCATTTTTCCAGCATTTTTAGCAATGTATCATATGTACGAGTTCAACTTGGGGTCTGGATTGAGTTTAAGTTCCAATACCCGCTCAAGGTACGGGGCCTCCGTTCGTACCGATCGCTGAAAGTCCTGGGACCGATCGGTGATGGTGGAACGTCACTATTTTGATTTACGAGGTACTAAATTTGACCAACCAGTCCTTCTTGCATTGAGCAGTTAGAGCTAGGTCAGGGGAGGGATTACTGGTAGGGTTTTAAAGATGGGCCCATATACCTCGATTTCAATATCTCCTGTGTCAAATTTTTCAAGCCCTCTTTCCTCATTATGTGCCTAAGTTTAAGTGTCTTTTTTTGTTTCCATTTTATCACAAATTTGACCGTTTGTCACATGTTCACTCAATGGTATTCTCAGTATCCTTCTGTAGAACTACATTCTTGTTGACTCATATCTCTTCTTCGTACGCGATGAGATTGTCCCACATTGACTGCCATATAGGAGAACTGATTCAATACACTTTTTTTTATTTCTAGCAATTTTTTCCTGTTTCTTAATACTTTGCTTAACTTTTGGAAGGCATTTTTTCATATTTGGGTATCGTGTTTTCTCTGTTTAAACTCTATGAAAAATCTGTCTGCCTATACGTACGAAGCTTGACTACAAAATCTTATTTAATATCAATCCTTCTATATGACAGTGAATGCTGGAAAATTTTCTCACATATATAAAGAAGATTTTAGGCAATAGAAACATGGCTCTACAGAAGGATGATGAGACTACCATGTGCGGAATATGTAAGCAACGAGGTAGTTTTAATGAAAATAGAAACAAAAATTCATTTGTATTTAAGATCAAAAAGAAACAGTTGAAATTTCTATCATGCATAAGAAGGAAAGAGAGCTTGGAAAAGTTAATACTCACAGGACATACTGAAAGCAAGAGTGACAGAGGGCAATAATTTACATAACGGGCTTGTGGAAATGGATGCATGATAGATATATTAAAACCCACCTAAGTGGTGAGTGGTGGGGTTTATCTCATATATCACAAACGAGAATGTAATGTCTACATTACAAGTGAGAATCTGGCGTCGCCCCGACACATACTGGACGGGAGTAACTGACAAAGTCAGAAGTTGAATAAAATGTAATGTTATGTAAAAATAATTTCAATCTTGTGCCCTCATTTATTCGACACAACATACTTCATTACAAGCGAACTAAGGCGCTATACCCATAGGCAGGCTATTCTTTCGTTAATATTAAATAGTCGAGTGTTTTATGCACAGATTTCTTATATAAACTTTCATAAAAAAATGTCGCTGTTTTATGTCGTTAGTTGGTTATTTTTGCAATATTTACGAAAGCTTCGCCTGACGCAAAATGCCAAATATAGAACACCTTTATGGATCGAACACAATACTACGAGACGAGTTGATTACCTGCTGATCTCCGCCGGGGCACCGACTGTTGTAATCTTCATGAATTGCAAAGAGAGACGGGTCCCAGTTTGTAAAGAAGCATGCATCTGGCTAGTATAGCTTTAATATAATTACACCATACAGCTTACTGTCTGACAACGTCACTGGAGAAATCAAACAGATTCATCGAAACTAGTATTTACTGGTTATTTCTAAAGGGAAATCGAGAACGTTGCTGTTCAGTACTTATAAGAAAGAAGACTGCTGTAAGATCTCTACTTATAATTTATGATGGGATAAATCTTTGAAAAGAAAGCAAATATCAAAGAGAACAAATAGAGATGTCGATTCCTTCCCGTTATTTGTGACCTGAACATCGTCATAATGATAACAACGACTACTGTGATAATAGATTCTGTTATTTACGATGGAATATACCTAAAAAGGTTGCCTGTCTAAACGCCCTATGGTTTATCATAGTGGTTTTCGTTGTGCATATGTTAGAAAACCCAAGGCACTGTCCTTTGTATTCCAGCAGTTTTTATCTAATTAGGTCTCATCCGCTGTCCAGAATCCACTATTTATGGCACTACCATATTTCAGTGCCATAAATATGGCATGCTAGAGTATTTCCTCATAATATGTCCCTGAAATTAATACTATCTCTCCTGATTTTAAATCTGACCGTATTTCAATTTTTTCCATTTACTTTGGATCTTCCTCGTAGCCGATGTGTTCTGCCCATGGCCATTTCGGCATTCGTCGGGAGAACCACATCTCTGTCGCTTCGAATCTCTTAAAGAAATTGTCTGACACTTATTTTTTATACAGGATGATAGATATGCCATAACAGTTCATCACACTTTACATTGTTTCTACTGAAATATACCCGTTGTAAATTGGTTTCGGTAAAACAGATGGAATTTTTCAATCGACTCTGAAAAGTAGAAAAGAAATTGTAATTGGCTTGAAGTCGCCGAGAAAGAAAGACAAAGTAAATGCAGATGCATTGCTAACAGACAACAGTCATAACTTGAGCAGTGGTGAGGAAAAATGGCGGTGTCGAAGCAGCTCGTCCCGGGTAGTTTGCTTTGACATTAATGTGGGCTCGTTCGCTCGTTGAAGTCGCCGAATACGTCAAACATATGGGGATAATGATGTGAGTCAAAGCATCGCTAGGTATTGGTTCCAGAAGTTTATATCGGGAGATCTGTCCCTTTGTGATGAACCTCGCACTGGCTGGCCACATGTCCTGAATAATGAGGCCCTGAAGCTAACCATAGAGGAGGACAACAGCCAAATCTGTGGTGAGCTTGCCGAACGCTTCCAGGTTTCTTCAACTGCACATGGACAATTTGTTTGATGGGAAATTTTTCGCAAATGAGGCAGACGTTCGGTAGACACTTACAGACTTATTTACTCCCACGACACCTGCCTTTTACCACCAGCTTGAGGCACGTTGGCAAAGGGTTTAAAGTTAATCATATACTACACTAAATCTAGTATATCCAACTCAATTATTCGTAATGATTCTTCCTCCACCCCGTTAGCGATTTGCAAAAAAACCAACATAGTTTACAAATTCAAGTTCCTTTTCGGAGATTGTATCTCCAATGGATTAAATAATATTTACGTTCGTCACACCCCAAACTTCCTTTCACGACGCTTGTCTCTACATTTGAATGATAACTCTAACATTTTTAGGCATTTAAAACATGTCTAGCTGCATATACAATTCTGGAAAATCCTCGTTGAAAACACAACTATACTTAAACATGAAAAAATAACCAAACACTATAAATTCTTGAAGCTATATACATAAAACAGTTGAAACCTAACCTGAACAAAATAAACTATGAAATCTCCACAAATATTCTTAAATGCCTATAATTAATAACAGACGCCATTGGTCTATATCAACGGCTTCCCATACTTAATACTTCTCGTTTTCACTCTCGCGTGGTCATGTGTGACGTCACGAGCTGCGGTGCGATTTTCGCTTCCGCTTGTAACAAAAACAGACTATCATTATTGTTTTGTCCGTGTATTGTTTAATATATTGAAATGTAATTGTCATCTTTGATAATGGCTTATGTAAGCCGAAAGCTTAGATAGGATTAAAAAATATGTATCAATATGGTGTTTTTCTTTCATCTTTCACTGATAATGTTATTAAGTTTATTAGACAATATGAAAGGAATTTATTTAAAATAAATAGACAAAACTTTTCTATATTATTTAATGAAACATGCATCAATATATATATATATATATATATATATATATATATATATATAGCCGGTCCTTTTTGTTTAGGGCTAAGATAACTTATTTATTTATTGCATTCATTTACATATTTTATTTTGTTTTATAAATTTTTTATATATTAAACAATTTTATAAATTTTACAATATATAAATATATCATAAATATATATATATTTAACAATTTTCCTCCAAGAAAAGTCAACAAAACCACTAACACACGGGGAGGGGGGTACCGAATGTGAAAGAATATATGAAAAACATTTTTAAGGAGCGAAAACAATAAATAAACATATTTAAAGAAAATAGAAGAAAACTATTGGCATTGCATTTAGATTTTTGAAGATTGAGCTCGAGTAGAAAGCAAGAAGCCAGAAAAGAGTCTTACAAAAGAGAGGTGCGAGAAAAAATGTTTGCTTAGAACCTGCGGTTACATCTAGCAATCTCGTAACTTGTTTAAATTCATAGAGTCTATGTACCAGAAATGATATATATATATATATATATATATATATATATATATATATATATATATATATATATATATATATATATATATATATATTTAAATAAAAAAAAGAACAGTAAAAATAAAAATTTACTGAATCAGAGAAATGAAATAGCTATTATATGCCGTCATTGTCAAAAATTTTCCTTAAATAATATTTAAAAATTTAAAAAAAAAAGGTGGGGGGGGCAATCAGGTAGTATACATACTTATATTTAACATGAAAATAATTTTATATACTGTAAGTAATTATATTACATTTACTTGTTTTTTCTTTATAAAAAAAAAACTATTGGAATAACAGTGAAAATATTTTAAAGTTGTATTTAAAATTGTAGTTAAAACGAATTCTAACCTAAGCATCTTTTAAAAATTGCAGTTAAATAAAATGTATGCTAACCTAAACACCTCTAACAAAAAGTACTACCGGCACTTAAATGAATCCAATAAAACACCTACTGAAAAATGAAATTATAACGAAAAGCTAGATGATGTAGGCCTGTGAACGACCCATGTCCTTTGTACATACATATGAAACGTTATTACTTAGTTTATATATATTTAAAATAAATAAATTAATTAATTAATAAATAAAGTTTACTAAATCTGAGAAATGAATTAGCTATTTTTCCAGTAAGTGCCATAAATATAAAAATAATATAAAAGTTTAAAAATCGTAATATACATATACTTTGATATGGAAAAATAATTTTACTTACTATAAGTAATTTCAAATACATTTCCTTCTGTTATAAAGTAATATAGTCTATTAAAAATAACAATGAAAATATTTTAAAGTTGTAATTAAAATTGTAGTTAAATAAAATGAATTCTAACCTAAACTTCTTTTACTTAGTACTACACGCACTTAAAAGAATCCGATAAAACACCTATAGTAAAATAAAATTAATATGAAATGCCAGAAGATGTAAACTTATGAATGGCCCATGTCTTTTGTACTTACATGAGAAACAATATATTACTAGGTTTATATATATAAAAAATAAAAGTTTACTAAATCAGTAAATTAAGTAACTATTTTTGCCGTCATTGTCATAAATTTTACTTAAAAAAAAAAAATGTACCCTAATATACATACTTATACTTGTAAAAATAATCCTACATAATATAAGGGATTCTAATACATTTAACTGTTCATAAAAAAATATAGTATAATAAAAATTAAAAATGAGAATATTACAAATCGTAGTTAAATAAAAACTAAAAAGTATCCTAATCTGAACACCCCCGAAAATCTTTAAATTTCCAAATAGGAAAAAAAATGCAGTAAGAATTTTTTTGCCGTTAACAATAAATTTTAAAAAAATCCAGACGACATGCATTCAATGGATGTCAGTTCTCATTGAAAAATACATCCCTGCCCCTTACCAAAATGTAGCTAATAACCGATACAATGATACAGACATAAGGAAAACCCAGACAACCCTTGTCCAATGGAAGTATATTTATCTGTAACTATGGAAACGGGATTTTAGCTGTGTCTTTAAAACCCAGTAATTTTAAAAGTTACTCCAAAATTCGCTTGAGGATGAAATGGAACTAATGTCTTTAATTTAATTACAAAATTAAATTCGTGGCATATAGCTTCCATTTTTGAAACATGGTTAGAACTGTGTAGCGGAAAAAAACATATTTTAAATCAATTAATTTATAATATATATATATATATATATATATATATATATATATATATATATATTTCTGGTGCCTAGACTCTATGAATAGCTAGATGTAACCGCAGGTTTTAAGCTAAGAGTTTTTTTTTTTACCTCTCTCTTGTGGGACTCTCTTTTGGCTTCTTGCTTTCTACTCAAGCTCGATCTTCAAAAATTTAAATTTATACATACATATATATATATATATATATATATAAAAAAACCTAAAGAACCAGGAAAACTTACCTAGGTTTAACCTAAACGGATCGTCAGGGTAAAACTTTACCCTGACGACCCGTTTAAGTGAAACCTAGGCTCCTTAGGATTATCTTAGGATTATCTTAGGTTTTCTCTACTTCGTGTATTGACCACTTTACGTAGTTGCTTTTACTTGTTTTCGAGGGTTTTTTTCTTTTTACTCTGAGCTTGATTGTTTTCGCCCTAATTTCATGTTCTTAGTTCTTTCTTTTTTATTCCTTATTTTTCATTGGGTACTGGTTTGTTCTACTACAAGCCGAAACACCCAAGCAAGTAACACTATATATATATATATATATATATATATATATATATATATATATATATATATATATGTGTGTGTGTGTGTATGTATATATATATATATATATATATATATATATATATATAAAACACAGTGTGCGATAGATTTATATTTTTAATTTCGCGCATGCACGTTTTTTTTATTTTAACGCCTGCACAATATGCTGCGGTCAGTTTGACACCGTCTATGAAAAAAAGAGCACAGTTACACAATCCACTCCGCCAGAAATTTCGAAAAAAAACATGCTGTACTGCTTGGCATTCGCACTGGAAGCTCTAATACGAACATTTCAGAGTGTTTGGGCGTCAATCTGAGGGCAATACAGAGGATTCGGAAAGAGTTACATGAGTCTAATAGTGATTGCAAAGGTACGACAGTTCGAAAATCTCACTCTGATCGCTCTGATAAAAAAAGAACTCACGAATTTGTTGGTGATGGCTTCAGACTCAATACGGAGGCCTACATCAAGTACCTTGATCAGGTAGTGCTTCCCTGAGATGAAGGGGGTGGCTGCTGGCGCACCCTATGTCGGACAACAGGACTCTTCTCCATGCCATACAAGGAGAACCTAGTCATGGCTGTCAGACAATTTCTGCGACCACATCACCCCTTACATCTGGCTGCATATCTCCCCAGACTGCAACCCCTTTGATTATTATGTGTGGGGTGCAGTTGAGCGAGAGATCAACAAAAGCCTTTGTAACACTGAAGATGAAATGAAGGCAAGAATTATGGCGTCATTAACCAACTTAAACAAGGAGACAATCCAGAAGATTGGCAGATTTCGAAGTCGTCTTGAGGCCGTGATTGAAGCCAATGGTGATTTTATCGAATAAATTTACTCTTTAGTATTTCAAGATATTTTTGTGCAATTACTGTAAATACATCTGTTAGAATGAGATGTCAGTATTATTTTCATTTTTGCGTAATTTAGACGGCAATTTATCCATCGCACCTGATGTGTATATATATACATATATATATATATATATATATATATATATATATAAGTTTCCTTCTCTTAGACAGATACTCGGTGATGTAGAAATACCTGGAATGGTGCCCAGGCACGCAGTAAGCCCAGTGGGAGTGAGAAACCCCTTAGGTGCAATTGCACTATCGCTCTAAGAGAAGAAAAGTCTGATATAAAACCTGCAGCCTCTACCATCGTTTAGTCATCTTGCCATCGGCTTGTCATTGAATATTTGTTTGTGGAGGAAGAGAGGCTGCTATGTCTGCGGTAAAAGGACATAGAATTAACAGGAATCATGTGCAGATATCTCTTCTTTCTAAGCCCTATGGCGATGGAGGCGTGGCGTCGTAGGCAGGTCTAACAAACTGGAAGTCCACAGTCACAACTCTTCAATGGGCGGCCCGCGACTTATCATAACATTGTCACTTGTTGACTGGACAGCAACTTGTTTCGGTGGTGTCTTGCTTGACTAAGCAGCCCTTTTTAGGGAGTGCACTTTTCACCTCTTTCGTGGAGAGGTCTAGAAAACGCTGACCTGAAAATTGTCTGTTCATTCTTTTTACTGGTCAGTTTCCTGTGGCTGGTGGTTGTTCATCCGTGCAGGGCAAATATAAAAAGTTTACACTCTCGATATTTTTTTCAAAAACCTGTAAAATAAAGTTGCGTTGTTGGAATGTATGAACATTTCTTGATCGTCACAATTCAAATCGTTCTGAAAGGTGCAATGCTCTCGTTGCTGGAGAGTTAGCTCGTTATCAAATCGATATTGCAGCTCTTTCTGAAACCAGCATAAGTGAGGAAGACCATCTGATTGAAAAAGGTGCTGGATGCACGTTCTTCTGGAAAGGAAAAGCTGAGGTATAAAGCGTGAAGTAGGTGTTGCGTTTACTATCAGATCTGATTTGACAAACTACCTGGAGCAGCCTCAATATATTAGTGACTGTATCATACTGTTGTGGTTTCCTTTGCTTTATAAGCGTTTTATGACCGTCACCTCCGTCTATGCGCCCACTCTAACAAATACTGAAGAAACTGTGATGGATTTCTACCAAGATCTCAGAGATGTGTTGAAAAAATTTCCGAGGGCCGATAAGATTGTCTTGCTTGGTGGTTTTAATGCCAGGGTACATAAAGGCAGTAACACAGGGATGCTATTGGCAAATATGGACTTGGTAAAATGAACAGCAACGGTCATCATCTTCGTTAGTTATGTACTGAATTTAAACTTGCAATTGACAATACTTTCTTTCAGTACAAATTGGTTAATAAATTCCCTTGTATACATACTCGTTCAAAAATGGTCTTATTCCTGACTATTTTATTTGTCGTAAACGTGTTGTTCAGAATGTTTGTAATGTCAGGGTAAGGCAGGGGGTGGGGGGTAGTGATCATATGATGATTAGAGAAATGAGAGCAAATGGAGTATCTATACCAAAACCTATATATGTTTTAAAGTTATGTGATCCAAATTTGTGTGAAGATTTACAGAATGCTTTTGAGAATACTATATTTAATGGTACATGGAATCAATTTAAATAAACAATTTATAATACCAGTGGCCAAATATTAGGATTGAGGAAACACAAACATCATGATTGGTTTGACGAAGGTGCTGCGGCAATTAATGAACTGCTACAAAGGCGAAATGAAACTCACCAGAAGTCTCTTAGTGCATATGACAAAGATAAGTCATCCCTGTTGCAATCTTTTAAAAATACGAAATCTGTTTTGCAACGTAATCTTCGTCAAATAAAGAATGAATGGTTGTCTAAAATTTCTGGAAAAATTCAAACGGCTTTTGATCAGAAGGACTTGAAATCATTATATCACTTGATAAGAAAGGTGTTTAAATCTTCATCTTTGGTACCTTTGAAATCGAAAGATGAAAATAGTATTTTAAAAAATCCAGAAGATATGAAACTGTGGAATGAATATTTTACTGACCTGTTCGAGAAATCATCCATTGTTGATGACTGTTATTAACAATCTCCCATAGAATTACTTTATTGTGGGGATGCTCATCTTCATGGAGTTATTCATAAGCTTATTGTAAAGTATTTATAAAGTTGTTGTTGAACCGTCTTCTAAAGTACATCTGTCTGTTGGTGATCTCTGAAAGTCAAAGTGGTTTCCGAACAGGAACATAGATATGATTTAGTTGCAGGAAAATGCATAGAGAATCAAATTCCTCTCTATCAGGTTTTCGTTGATCTCACAAGGGCATTCGACACTTTGAATAGGGAGGCTTTTTGGAACATTCTTGGCAAATTAGGATGTCCTTCTGGCTTTATCTGAATGTTTCGTGACTTACACCGGAACATGAAAGGTCGTTTAAATTTCAACGAGATTTTATAGGAACCTTTTGCAATTGATAACAGTGTAAAGCAGGGAAATATTCCTGTCCCTACCTTGTTTTCCATCTATTTTGCCGTAACATTTATGTATACTTTTCAGAATTGTGATTTAGGTTTCTACCTGCGCTTTAGGACATCCAAAAAGGTTTTTGAACGCTGGAAATTCAATACAAAATCTAAATTTTTTGATGTTGTAGTCAGAGAGCTACCCTATACAGATGATGTTGACCTGGAGTCTCACAGTAAGGAAGATATGCAAGCTGTCATGGAGCTCTTCTCTAAGAAATGTTCGTTTTTTGGTCTTAAAGAAAACAAAGGTCGTGTATACACTACCCCCTCTTAACATTATAGTGAACCGGATATCTTTGTTAATGGACATAGATTAAAAGTTGTTAATATTTTTGTTTATCTCGGTCGTGTTTTTTCAAGAGATGGCTCACTTAATGCCGAAATAAATCATCGTGTACAAAAAGCAAGTAAATCCTTTGGATTGTTTGAATATCGTGTATGGTCAGATAGAGGTATTTTAGTCAAAACTAAGTTAAGTGTGTATGAGACATGCATTTTAACTGCTCTACTATATTCCTCAGAGATATAGACTACTTCCCTATGACACATCCAAACTTTGGAACCTTTTCATCAAAAGTGCGTTCAGAGAATTCTAGGTATTAAGTGGCAGACTTTTGTGCCGGACTCAGCAATTTTAGAAGGGGAAAATACGTTTAGTATTGAAAAGTTGCTAACACGTAAGCAGATGCGCTGGGCTGGTCACATCATAAGGATGGACGATGATCGCTTCCCTAAACAATTGTTCTATTGTGAATTGACAAGCTGCAAACATCCTCAACACAAACCAAACAAAGCGCTGCAAAGATGTCATTAAAAACAACCTTAAAAATCTTGGGATAAGTACAAGAAATTGAGAGAATGGAGAAGGGGACAGGTCTATAATTGGCAGAAACTTGTTTATGATGGTTGTAACAGTTTTGAAGAGAAAAAGGTTGAGCATGCAAAAGTGAAATTGGCCTTAAGGAAAGGTGATGCTAACCTGTTGCCTCTAGACAGTATAAATGTACTTTTTGCAGCAGAATTTGCTTGTCCAAAGCTGGTTTAATCAGTCAAATTAATCAAGTATATCACAACAATAATATAGACCATATTTCTCCGACTGAACGCTTTCCTCTTGGACCAAGTGGCACCCTCTGTCAGTTTACTGACAAAATCTGCAAATCATCAGCTGGTCTAAAGAGGCGGCACACTAATAGATTTCATCAGGACAAAATAACCTTCAAAACTCTCATTACGTCGTTCATTTGTTATTTATGTAAGAAATCTTGTAAGAGTGCAGCAGGCTTAAATAGCCAGTTATGTGCACATTAAAGTGGCAATGCACTGTAAGTTGCAGTCACTATTATAAATGTAAAATGGCTGTATTTTGTTTTAAAACTTTCCTAACTGGGTGTTATTCCTTTTATCATTTTACTAACTTTTCTTTTTTAATATTCTTTTAACTGTAAGTGTTTTACCACTTAAATATTAAGGATAGGATTTTATAGATTCTTTGCAAATGTGAGTGATTTTTTTTTTTTATCATATTTCATCCTTTTTTATATTTTTATCATTTTAAGAACCTTTTATACTTACTGATCAAACAAATCTTCATTTTAAAAATAAGAAAAGATGGTTGTCTTCTGTAAAGAAGTGGCAATCATAGATAGATAGATAGATAGATAGATAGATAATAAAAAAGGGCCAATGCGTGCTTCTTATATGTAAAATAGATAGGTTAGTTAATAAAACGAGGACAAAAGAAAGGGTAACAATATAATCAGTACGATAAACATTTATTAAATATTATTTATTAAACATATGACAGAAATCAAGCACGGAGGGAAAGGTTTTAAGTTCGGAATTTTCGAGCACGCCTGTGTCCTTCATCAATGGACCTAGGAATAAACAGAGAAATGCGAATTAGTCACCGACAGATGTTTTTGCAGAGGGCGCATTTTTTGGTGGAAATCATATTGTTAGCAAAAACCCGATCTCTGTCTGATTCAACGGCGTCCGAAACTTTTCATAAAAATAAACTTAAATTTTAAATTTTGATCGGTATAGGCAGGTCTATTATTACTAGTTGGGAGAGTGAGGGGTGATATTGCGAACATAGATGAAGAAAGTTATAGGTCGGGAAGAGGAAAAACGTCTCTCGTGTCGCAAGTTGTGGCCAAATTCTCTGACCAAGTTGTGAAGTTTAGAAAGACGGGCTGTGGTTAGAATATGTGATGAGAAAAAATGAGAAGGGACAATGGAATATATAATAAAATATTATTAAATAAAATGAAATGAATAGCTCCTTTACATATAATCTTATGTTAGGAGTGGGGAAGTTTACTGTAGATACATATTATTCTTGTATATGTATTTTTATCTTTAGGTGTATTGAAATTCATATGTTTGTGTGATGTCTTGTGTATATTTACACGCTGTTAGGTGCACTTATGTACGCAAGCGCATTTATATATGTATACGCTTTTCCTCTTAGTTTTTCCTTTATTATGTTTTATTGATTATTATTTTTTATTTTATTTTATTTTCTGTGCCCCCTTTTTTGTTAACAATTATTTCCAAATTTTTATCCAAAAATTTTTATCCATTTTTCCTCCACTTTTTTCTTTTCATTTCATTTTATTTAATAATATCTTATATTTTATTTTATTATTATACGTGTATTCTTGAATACGTCTGGCCAGATATCACACACACACACACACACACACACATATATATATATATATATATATATATATATATATATGATAGCTGGCCAGTCGTATTCGAGAATACACGTATAATAATATAATAATATAATAATAATACACGTATAATAATATAATATTCTCGAATACGACTGGCCAGCTATCATATATATATATATATATATATATATATATATATATATATATATATATATATATATATATATATATATATGATCGTATTCAAGAATACACGCATAATAATAAAAAAATATTAAATATTAAATAAAATGAAAAGAAAAAGGGAGGAAAAAATGGATAAAAATTTTTGGCTAAATATATATATATATATATATATATATATATATATATATATCGACATACAGACTGTTTCGCTGTATCACAGATCATCAGTGTAGCTAAACATCCGATTGCTTCAAATATATATATATATATATATATATATATATATATATATATATATATACTCTGTGTGTGAGCGCGTGTGCGTGTGACTGTAGGTGAAGTACTACAATACAACCCCAAACTATTGGTATTTTACAATAATATTTTAAAGTATTTTACACAAATGTTTTTATTTTACAACGTGAACACTGTCGTAAATAAATAAGTAATAAATATTACTTCAACATTATACAGTGAAAATTTCATATAAAAATTTGTCTAATACCCTGTGTGACAAGCTATATTCTTATTGAGCCACTCACAAGGATGTGTATGTGTATGTGTATATGCGTGTAATAGAATCGTATAGATAACCTGGGAATATAAAGAAAGAAAGTAACCACAAAGAGAAGAGAATTTTAAGTGGATACTTTACTCACCCTTGAATCATCACTTCCCGAATGTTCACCTCGGCGATCGGCGAAGTCAACTCGGCTTATTCAAGCGCTTTGTCGGCCATTGACGAACGACTAACTTTAAACTCCAGAGTTGCTTTCTGAACTGGTGCTTTCCGAAACAAGCAGCCGCTTGATTCTCGGTTTTGCTCCTCTTATTCTCGCTGACATTGACAGCTGTTGGGTCTTCTTCAGAGCCATTATTCAACTCAGCAACATTCCCTTGGAATTGAATGACAGAACGGAAGTGCTGTCAAAGCAAATGAAATCGAGAATAATATCGTGTGAGCCGAGGGAAAGAATGGAGATAGTGGATTTTTATGTTTGCAGTGAGGGATAAAGTTGATAACAGTATAAGAATGGATTGGAAGAGAAAACGAGAACGTTATTATGATTGAAAAGTAAGCGGAACTTGATGCTTGAAATGTTTTTAAGTTAAAGTATATATAGGGAAAATGAAAGTAGAGATGCGGAAAGTGAAAGTAGAAAAGGAAAGAGAAAGTAACAAGGAAAGTGAAAGTAAAAAGGAAAGTGAAAATAACTAGTAAAGTGAAAGTAAAAATGGAAGATTCGTATATCAGTTAAAGAGAAAGCTTCTTCTGTATCGATGGATAAATGTATGTATAAAAGTGGCTACAAGGGAAAAAAAGAAAAACATCCACCAATGAAAAATGAAATGATCAAAATAGAAAAAAACAGAATGGTTCGTGTTGAAGTTGGTGACTACATTTAAATTCAATTTCTATTGTATTCGATCAAAATTATAAAAGTAGGATTTACTATCATTATTATCAGTTGTGACCAAGTAATGGTTAAAAAATAACAAAACAAATGGTTGCAGATAAATAGTGTATTGAACAGTAAATGCAACAGAAGTGTGTAACACGACGACTTGGGAGTGTGTGTCGGTTGACCAGCGTTCAGAGCTATATCACGGTTAATATTTAACAGCCTCCAGCACAAGGAATATGTATAACACAAGGCCGAGTTTAACGTGGCTCAACCAAAAATCCACGTAGAACCCACATAAACGGGTTCGGGTCTGTCTACCTCCCCAGACGAAACTCTGCCCTTCGGCACAGCCTCGTGCAGGTTCCTCTCTGCCAAAAGCAGAGAATTCGACAGTAGCAGAGAACAGCCTCAGTAGAACAGTTTATATCACAGTTATATTTAACGCCCCCCCCCCACGTGGGTTGTATGTGGCACAAGGCCGTTTTATTGGGTGTAGTCCGAGCGCGTATGCTCGGCCAAAATATTCCCTTTGAATCCGTATAAACGAGTTCAGGGCCTGTCAACCTCGGACGAAACTTTGTCCTACAGCAAAGCTTCGTCCAGGTTCCTCTCCGCCGAGGCGGAGAGTTTGACAGTTGAACAGTTTATATCACCGTTCCCACCGCGGCTTAGTTCCCTAGTCCTATATAGTAAGTGGAAGAGTCCACAATAGCCTCATTAGAGGGAAGACACCTAAACATTATCAAATTAAATGAAAGCTTACAGAAACATACTATGCATTTCCTACGTAGACTACATCGCAAATGAAGCAGAGCGAGACACCATCAGACAAGAATTACGCACGTTGGAAGACCCCATATCCATGATAAAAACGAGAAAGTTGGCTGGATGGACACGTTATAAAAGTCAATAAACTTCCCACTGCCACTCTACAAGATACCACCTTAGACAAAAGAAGAAGAGGCAGAGAGAAAAAGAAATGGTCTCACAACATCACTGAGTGGACTGGAATATCATTCAAAGACTCAGACATTGACACACGACTGAAACATAAAGGAACTGTATTATGATCATCATGATCATAATCATCATCATCGTCGTCGTCATCATCATCATCATCATCATCCTTATTATTATTATTATTATTATTATTATTAGCATCCAATAAAACTTTCGAATCTGAATCATTCTTCTTCATTGAATTAACTACAATGCTTCGGTAATTGTATCCTCAGGTATTTCTCAAGTGTTTGTTGAATCTAGTAACCTTTAAGGAATGCCGAATTGTACCAGTTATTCTTTCTCATGATAGAATCTTAAGATCTTTGTCTTTTTTTTCAAATACGCCATCTTTCCAAGTATTTAGAAATCAGTAGCATAATACCCGTAAAAAGGACAAAGTTATTTACGTCTGGATCAGTACTACCTTTAGAATAACTTTGTGATTTGCCTAGGATCCAAACTTCGGTTACTGTCATTCTGTCTGGGATCATTAGAATCCATGCGCCATATGAAAGCTGGAAAAAACAAAAACAACGGAAAGGAAAGGTAGAAAAATGGAGAAAAAAGAAATATATAGGCTTGTCGTCTTTATTTTTATTACTCCTTTACCACTTGGACATTTTAAAATGGGTGAAGCTCTTTATGTTTTTACTTTTGTAGCGTGACGCATACCGTAAAATGCTAAGTAGGTAGGTATGTAGGTAGATATATGTGTAGAACGGGATTATGAATAGATAATTGTCACTTTTCTACTTGCATTTCTGTTTAGCTTTCACTGAGCTGAATCCTGTATCTCTTGACACAGGCATTGAACTCAACGTTCAGAAAACGCTTTCATCCATTGTGGAGCATGGAATTTGTTTTCTAGAAATTGTCACTTTACTCCTTTGTATCGAACAGAGAAAGCAGAGACCACGTATGGAGAAGGATGACCACTGCGGTGTCTGGAGTCATTAAGAAGCACGGTCAGTATGGCAAAATTCCAAGAATTTGAACAAATTGAATATTGAATAATATAATGAGTTTGGTTTAACATTGCCTCTAGGTTACAGGATGCAACAGATATCTGAGGCGGTTTCCTAGCGTAATAAAACCAACAAAGGCTTAACCGTAAGAGGCACTTCGGCGTGGTGTACTGGTTAGCAACCTTGTCTCGCTAGGTCAATTACAAGTGAGTTCGATTCTTACCGGGTGTTCCATTCTTTCAACCTCGTGCTACATCTAAGCAACACTTAGTAAATCACTAGCTTGCTAACCATTACACTACGTCGAAATGCAATGGTTAGCAATCTTTTGTCGCTTGATAAATTACAAATGAGTAATGCGTTCCATTGTCACTGGGTGCTCCACTCTTTCGGCGTTGATTCACATCTAAGCTACGATTAGAAAACCACCAAGACTATCTGTCCGTTTTGATTTTATGTCGCCTTGACGTAGTACGACGGCTTACGACCCCCATGTGGACGGAGGTTTCGGCCCTTAGCAGATTCAACCAACCTCAAGAGGTCTACGGCCAGACGAAAGACACACCCTGATCCTCCAGTTTGGGGATTGTATAGTAGGCTAACAACCTACTCAAAAACTAGATTGTTACAGAAACCTAATATCTTCAAACAACGACATGGCCGAGGAAGAGTCCTCCAAAGTGGAGCGTATGACGCGTGCTGGGGAAAATCCCCCGGGAAGGCAGCCGGCATGACATGGGCGGAGCTGAAGAGGATCGCGCGGAACCGCGTCTGTTGGAGAGGTGTTTTTGTGGCACTATGTTCCCCAAGAAATTAAGAGGCATAATGATGATAACATAGGTCTGAAAGAATTGTTGTATAATAGCCATTGTTAGTGTTTAATGGTTATTACTAATGTATATTATTCATCCAGGATTTGACGCTTTTTGAGGCTGAAATCAGAATCGGCAAACCAATTTCGGATACGAAAATGCATGACGCCACAATTCTCTGTTCTATCGTATCCCTGTGATAAAGGTCTTGTCACTGAGACGCCACTATAAAAATAAAGATGCACTTATACATGTTACTCGTACTATTCAGCTTTACTAGTGTAAGTCAAACTAAAAATGGAGTATTGCTGCTATATCTGGGGTGATTCTGCCTATTCCTCTCTTTCAAAAGCCTTTCCGCGATCTTGTAGGCGATCAATGATTTTCCACTCAACAGCTCCTTTCCTCACAGTCCCAATGTCACAAGCCGAGCTCTACACTATCACATGAAAAACTAAATGACAGTCAGTATTTAACCGCAGGAGCAATCAAAACATGGGAACAGCAGAAGTCAAAACATGATATCCAGTAGCAGCAGCAGTTGCAACTATAATCAGCAGACAGGTTAGGATTAAGGCTCCACGTCAATACAGCAAATTGTCCTACGGCCATGTGGATTAAAGCAATGGTTTGTGAATTTGGTGACATAGTTATTGCGAGTTCAATCCCTGGGTCTGGCAGTGTTTACTTGTAAACTAGCCAGCAATAACCAAGCAGTACTAAATAAGAATTAGAAGGCAGTGGATCGAGAACAGTCTATCCCCATAGATTAAATAAAGGGTTCACTTCAGAATACTCGGTAGGTTACCCAGATCGATAGCACCGAAACGTTGTGATAAAAAAAAGACGAGGACAATAGTCCGAATATAAATAGTATCAATAATGAGGAGATTCAACATATAGTGGTGTGCGATGGAATGCCTTTGTCCAAAATATTAATGGATGTTGTGCATGGCGTCCAACATGCAGAGTTATCTAAACTATCGTCTGCATAAAACGGTTTTCTCAGATCAAGGATTAGGAATGGCTCCAAGCGAAATAATCCTATGAATCTTAAAGAAGATGACCCTTCATTAGATCCTATAGACTGACGCGCTGCAAAATCACAAGCGAATGTAATATTATGTGTATGAAAGAAATGAAAAGTAAGTTTAATTCGAAGAATTTAACCTAGAACTAGCCATGGTTAGAAATGAAATAAATAGATTTATTTTGTGACGAAATAAAAAAGATCTCATAGAAAACAGCCCGAACGAGTTGTTGGAATTAAATCCTATTTCAAAAATAAGATATATAAAACAAAGATGTTTAGACGAAAAATCTAAGTCGAACAGGTCATGAACGAGGTACACGATCAACCCCATAAAGATCCTAATTGACTAGCAATCCATACAGGCATGAAACCTGGAGTTCAGAAGATTCACTGACGAGCGAAAATCTTCACCAGATGGACGAAATTAAGTGTTCACTTCGAAATTCCAATCACCTGAAGACGGTCGGAGCATACAACAGTCGAAACGTCGTGAATACAGGAAGCAACAGTCCGAACAATGTAAATATTGTAAATAATAGACATAGTGATGTGTTAAACTTACTTGCTTTCCATAGTGCACTATCTTTAGTTTAGTCGAGCAGAATATTCATAAAACTGGTCTTGCGTGAATCGAACTCACTACAGTAGTATTGTCTACGAAAATAGTTTACTAATCAGTTTTCCAAGGCTAAAATCTCGAACTTTTTACTGATTTGCAATTACCTGGTGAGAATTGAATTCGGTAGAGTTGTAAATTTCAAAAACTAAATTTTACTAAAAGCTGCTCCAGGGTGATGTGTGTAACGCATTAGCTTAGCGTAGTTATACACAAGGCCATAAAGTTAGAGCACCTAATGAAGATCGAATTTACTACAATAATAACGATCAGTGAGACTAGTGTGCTGGGAGGCAAAGCTCGTTAGGTATTTACTAAATTTAGCTTACTCAAGCCGAAGGCCGCAGATATTGTGCACACAGTGAGAATCGAATTCACTGCAGTAATAATGGTTCATCAAACTATCCTGTTAACCATTTCTCCATTGTAACACGCCTTTCATTCAAAATCAAAAACAAAAGTAAAAACTATCAATTACAATAATTTCATACATTTGTTTACTCAATACAAGGCCTAAGAGCCACTCAATGTAGAGAGTTACTGAATGAGGGTTCATGAAGGGAGAAAGTAAAATATGCATTTTATAAGGATATGTAGGATAGATAAAAGTTGATCGGAGAAGCATCATCATCTCCAAAGTCTGTTCCACAAACTAACAGTTCTGGGGAGAAGCTGACTGAGTGGAACTTCCTTCTTATTAATGGAATACGAGAGGGATAAGGACGATTCAACTCCGTGTACGTGGGATGGTGGGTTCTATATGCGAAGGTCTGAACTAGTGGAATCTAGGAATGTAGTTCATCTGAATATTTGCTATGAAAATATCGAGAGCGCAGCATTTCGTCTGTCAGAAAGGAGTTGTAGGGTAGGAAATAATTCATTACCCACAAGGCCGCGTAAATGCATTTGAACTCTTTCAAGGGTAGGAAGAGAAGATTGGGCAGCTCCGGTCCGGATACGGCACCACTACTCCATTGTTGGTCTGATCTGTGACTTATACGTATAGATCGTGCCTGGAGGACTCAGGTACTATCTGGAGTAATACAAGGAATCGCAATAAATTTTTTTAAAAACAACACAGGAGGATTTATAATAAGAATATTATTCAAATATGATTTATATTTGAATAATATTCTTATTATTGCTCAAAAAAGAGTGAAAAAAAGATCACCTGCTTACTTACGTGAGAAAAGGTAGAAAGTAGAAAATGAATGTGAAAGTAGATTCAGCAAACAGACAAATAGCAGAAGTTGATTCAGCAAATAATAGAACATTAAACATAAAAATATGCCCATGGTTTTGGAGGGAATGCAAAAACAATTGTGAAGTAACATTTATAAACTATTACATTGATTAGAAACTATTTTTATAGCGAAATAAAGAGACGACTGCTTTTTCATTACCCAGATCGTCCATGAGATGGAAAGGTGAGAACTGTGGTAATAAATGACAGCTTTTAATATCAGAAAAGAGTGCGATGTTTCGAGGCAATTGTTTAGAGAGTAACACAAAAAGTTAGCCGCTGCAAAGGGTTTTTTTTTTTAAGGATGATGCGAAGTAACGGGGAAGGAAGTTGGTGGTCTTTTCGGTCGATTCTGTCTGCCAGATTGAAGTGGACTTCCCATGAGAAATGTGGTACTTCATTGTGCGGTGGGGAAGGCGGTCGGTCGAACATATAGCTTTATATGTAAAAGATGTGCACAAAAGGTTAAAGATAGATCGACATTCGAAAGAAAAATCGCATCCAACATGGCGAAGTGAGAAGAACGCAGCTTGATAAAATTAAAGAGGAAGGAAACTGACGTTGGAAATCGGATGATAGCAAGATGGCGACAGACCGGAAGAAATATCTGAGTAGTTAACGGTAAAGAAAAAAGGAAACAAACACGGATTAAACAGAACAAAATAAGACGTTAAAATTTAAACCTATCGTTACGTTAAGAGTTCCTTAACCAAGGGATGGAGATAGTTGAGGAGAACTATGGACGTTTATTTTATTTTACATCACGTCAGCTCAAGTTCAGCAAAGGTCGAAAACCCTAAAATTTACAGTTGTTGAACGTTCTCTATACAAGCCAGATTTGGAATCGTCAGACATATGTCTGTTCCTGAAAATTAAAATGAGGTATGAAAAGGTCAACATCTTTATTCCAACACTTAAGTTGAGGTTGCTGTGCAATCAAAATTAAACAGAAAACTTTCATTAATGGAAGAAAGACGTGGATAGAATATTTGACAACTACGAAACATGTTTTTTTTTAAGTAATAAATTTATTAAATTTAGTTTGTCTTTTCAGTTATTCTATTTTTTATTATTAATATTTTTCTACGGTGATGTTCACCCTGTACAAGGCCCAGGAGCCACTCGAGGTAGAGTGTTACTGAGTAAGAAACACAGTTTATTCGGATATGTGGGGAATATAACGGTTAACCGTAGACTTGAACAGGTTAAGATTGTGGTGATCAGGAAAACATCATTTTGGGAATCGGATTCAAGGAGCAGTGATTCACAGGAAGAAGCTGCTCAATTGGAACTTTCATCTCACCAATGGAATACGGAGGGAATGTGGGGGGGGTGCTACAATGTGTGTGCCATGGTGGGTCTTAGCCGTGAATGTTAGAAATGGGGAATATAAAGAATGTAGTTCGTCTGATCACTTTCTATAGCGACAGAGCAGTGAGAGGCTTGCGACGTTTCGTCTGTGAGAAAGTGGTTGTAGGGTGGAAAATAATTTGTCACCGACAGGGACGCTGAGACGCTTTTGGATTATATCGAGACTGAAAAGTGAGGACAGCAGCCCCTGATCAAATGTGACAACAGTTCTCCATTTTAGGCCTAATCTAGCTCTTGTCAAGATAGAAGATAGCACGAGGAGTCAGATACTTATTGGACTGGTACAGAAAACCGAACGTTTTCCCAGCATCTTTAGCAACGTATAGCATGCACGAGTTCCGATTAATGTCTGGATTGAGATTAACCCTTTGAGCCCTTCATTCCGAACAATTTCAACCTGTTTGAGCTCCTGAGTCAAAATTCGCAAATAATTGGTATGTAATGTATCACGGTATATATAAGAATAGTTACAAGTGTTTACCCACCGTTCAACCGGTAGCTGGGTATTAAGTCATTTTTCGCTACCACTGTTCAACCGGTGGCTGGGCATTACGTCATTTTTCTCTACTACCAGTAAAGCGGTGATCAGGGCTCACCCAATAGTCGCCCAAGTCATGAGGCCTACCTGAGAGAAGAGAAATGTACTTTATTGATACAAGTTCCATTATTGCGAGGCATGTTCTTAAATAGCCTCGTCAGATCGAAACTGTTATACGGGTGTCATGCATAGCACTAAACCAGGTGAGATACATATCTAAACAGGTAACTGTATACAACTGCTTCCTAAAATCAATGGTGAAAAAAAGCTTCAGGATCCTGGCAAAGGTCATATTTCTTTGAACATTAAGGACTGGCGCTGCAGAATCACAAAGAACTGTACCGAATAAAAGAATCTACATCATTTGAGGACTACCAAGAGCAGCAACAACTAAAATGGATAGCACATGTAACTTGAAGAGAAGATAACGTCACAATGAAGATGTTAACATTCCACAACACTTCAAATAAAAGGTTCGGAAGGAAACCCCCATGAATACTGGAAATAGAGATAATAATTACTGAACTTGAGAAACCTGTTTTCCTAAGAAATTGTTTTAAGAGAATGATTTTATAAATTTTAAGCCAAAGCATTACTGGCTGCTTGGTCAATAAATGCCAAATGTTTCTTATAAGAAAACAGCTAATACGAGCATAACTATTATTCTATCTCGTTAAAATATGCTTTGTAGAGTTAGAGACTTTACTTATCAATCAAACTTACGATATTGTGACTCGGTTAATTGCAGTTGTATTTTAAGGCCGAATTCATTAGATTAAATTAGGATATTAGTTTAACTTAGTGATTTATATTAGTTTGGTGCTAATACAATACGCATGCGCAAAGTATTCATCTTTTTCTCGGGACAGTGTGGACTCGGTGGAAACAAGGCGAGCAATAACTGAACAGTATTAAATTTAAGAACTCGACAAGATATTTCTAAACATGGTTGGGCAGTGGGATGCGAAAAGTCTTCCCTCCTAGATATTATACAGGTTTCAGTTCAGAATTCTCTGTAGATTACTTGTATCAACATGCACCCAATGAAGGCCGGGGAGCAATGAACTGTCCCGACTTACCCATTTCAATACTAACCACTCTATATCTTTCTATATTTCTGAGATGAGATATTGTAATTATTTGAATTATTTACATTATTCGGACTCTTGCCATCATCAAAGTGAATATGACAATATAGATGAGGACAACAGTATGAACAATGTTAATAATATAAACATACCTATCTATCTATCTATATATATATATATATATATATATATATATATATATATATATATATATATATATATATATATATAATATTAGTGGTCAGTATATATATAGTGTGTGTTTTCCTGCGATTTACAGTAGATAGTATTTAGGCCATTTTAACTAAATAACCCAAAGGATTTTTCAGTGATTCTTTCTACAAATGGTGTCAAGATGGCTAAACGTCTGATCTGAAAACCTGAAAAAAAAGAAACTAAATTAGTTAAGTTTATCTTCTTTTTTTGTTTTTTTAGACATTAAACATTTTGTGAGATGGACAATTATGTTGTTACGCGATTTGGACAATTTTGTTGTTACACGATTTGGACAATTTTGTTGTTACACCCGGTACATTATAAAACTTACAAAAACATTTAACTGTTTGTGCAAGTTTTTATTTTGTTATAGAACAATAAAAAATCTGCTTTCAAAAATGCTCGGCATGGGGTGTCAACAGAAGGACAAATAAGTCCTTGGTTTCTGTTCAAGTCCTGGAGGCGAAAAGAGACTAAAGATTTCCGTTTGAAGTCGTAGGAAGACGGGCTGCGATTGGGCGATTTTTGACCAATCCAGAACTCCCATACATATTAGCTTTCAGCAGATCTAGGCGTAGCCTTCACACCTACTGCGTGCGTGTTTTTTGATCAGCGTTAAGTGTATATATATATATATATATATATATATATATATATATATATATATATATATATATATATATATATATATATATATATATATATACATATATATATATACTCTGTATCCAGATAAGAAAACACTATCACCCAGTACTCGATCCTTCCCTATAATCCGGTTCTCAATCCTTCCCTGTCTTTTGAACAGGAGTAGTGGTTTATCTTTTGCTTCCTGTTTAGATTTGGATTTCCGGTTTATTCTAAAGTCTACTTCAAATCCATGCTCCTAACGTCTACGTCTAAAACTCTGAATTTCTATTTACTATTTATTTATATTTTGTTCCTCAATAGGGATAGGGTTAGAGTTGCCTATCATCCGATTCTCGATCCTTCCCTGTCTTTTGAACAGGTGTAGTGGTTTATCCTTTTTTTTTTTTTTTCCTACTTAGGTTTGGCTTTCCGGTTCCCTGTAAAGTCTTTTCTTTCTCTTTCACTTTTGGTTGGCCCTTGCGTCTTGTTGGCATTATCACCTTGCTCTACTTTGAGGGTCTCTTAGGCTTCCTAACAGGTGAATATCATTGCAAAAAATTACTTTTTACCGATTTCGTTCTTGCATTTACAAGTTCTATCATAACAGTTTCTTTTCTCCCACTTCCTGTTTGTAGAACTCTCTTCCAGCTTCTTACTTTCCAGTTAAGTTCAGGAATTTAAATGCAATGTCAGTCTTTATTTTGTCTTATTAATTCTTGTTCTTTTATTGTTCTCTCTCCTTAATAATATTTTTCTTTCCTTTTTTTTCTCATACCCTCTAACACTCAGTAACGCGTTGCGTCTTAGTGGTTTTATTACCTTGCTTGGGATGAGATGTTTTAAAATATTAATACTGTGGTTATATTTTTAATAGATGTTTTTAAATGAACCTCTGTTTTTCCTTTTTGTTTAATTTTCTTCCTTTTTTTTTTTTGGGATTTCAGAGTTTACTTAATTGAATGTTTCGAAACACTCCATTGTTTAGTTGTCTGGCTTGTCGGTAAAGGGTTTTAATTTCATCTTATTTGTAAAATTTAGAAAAAAAAATTAATTAAAATTATTGTTAAAAATGTTCACACTTGAAAATGACATTAAAATTTACTTTTTTCGATTATTCAACCACATTTTATTTTATATCAGCGAAAATGATCATGACCTGTAAAAGATTTAAAATCGTACTGTGAAAATTGTCAAATGTATATCAGACATTCTTGTAGAAAGAAAAAATATATGATATTTTGTAGCACGGTTTCTCGTTTGGCTAAAAGCAATGAGAACCAAAATGTGCACATGTCAATGACAGGTGTAAAGAAATGGAATGAATTTCAACAGGGCGGTATTTTATATATTTTTTTACTTTGATATAACGGAGTAAAATGCATGCAAAATAAAGAAATTAAAAATTAAGTATTGTGTGTGTGTATGTGTGTGTGTTTGTTAGAGTTAGCTCCTCCTTAATTCCCTAATTATTCACTAGGGGTCGCTCTCCCTACATTATAAATACTGAGCGACTCCTTGCCTCGTTCACTTTTTCATTTCTTCATTTCAACGAACACATCTTCAATGTAAGCTCTGGCAGAAGATAACGTCTTCCCATTTGTGGGAGACGCCGTGAACATTATACACACATACACGTACGTACGAACATTCACCAAAATACAAACTCTTTACGTTCACGCACAAACATAAATGTTGATGTCTTTGTCACTTGTAAATTTGTTGTTTAATACATATATTTGTTGGTATATATATATATATATATATATATATATATATATATATATATATCGGCCTTGTTTGTTTTCTTTACATCTTCGGCTGGACTCAACTTGAGCCTGCCACGTTCTTGTAGTTGAATCTTCTAGCCGGAATAAACAGCACGTGTCCCTAATTCAACAACACTCAAACCCACACGGTACTCTACATGTGTGTATGTGTGTTCATGTGTGTATTCGTGTGTGTGTGTGTGTGTGCGTGTCTGTGTGTGAGGGGGAGAGTGAGAGAGAGAAAGTTCAGTCAATGAAGGGAAAGACATCTTCATGCCTGGCAAAAGCTTGGTGGGTGTCCTTCTTCCGCGAGGAAAAGAGAGAAAGAAGACAGGAAGTTTTTTTTGTTTTTATAGTTGTTGGACAGCGCCACCTAACGCCTTCTTGGCGTAACTGGCTAAGCTATGTGGATTTAACACACGAGTATATTATTACGTTGTTCCGAAAATGATGTCCAACTTTAGAATAAACCGTTTCTATTCTAATATATTATTAAAATACTTGAACAAAAAATATATTACTCATTTGTAAGTACCCTCTTTGTTAATTTTATAGCAATCGCTTTCAGAAATTAACTGAAAACATTGGCCACACCTCGCCTTGAACATAGAAAAAGAAGAGGCATATTTGGCCATGAATATCTGAAAAAGCCGAATAAAACCCACGCCAGTGTCAGAGAAATGTCTCAGATAATGGATGTCAGCATTTCAGCAAGACCGGATTATGTGAAAGTAATTGGTAAGGGGAAGTAACTCGATAAATGCGTTCCATATGAACTCAGTGAACGATTTGAAGTGTGTTAGATGTTGCATCTGCGTTATTTGAATGATCCATTTCTTGATCGAATAGTGACTTGAAATGGATCCTTTATGGCAATCGTAAACAATCGGCTCAATGGCTAGACCATGATGAAGTATCCAAACAATTTCCAAAACGGAAACTGCACCGACAGAAGATTATGGTGATAGTCTGCTGGTCCGTCATTGGCGTCATCCATTCCAGTTTTCCTGAATCTAACCAGAGCAGCACTGCCAAAGTTTACTGCTAGCAGCTGGAGGAAATGCATATTCAGTTATGTAAAATACGACCTGTACTTGTTAATCGACGAGGTCAAATTCTACGACATGAAAATGATTGGCCACATGTTGCCACAACAATATTGCAGAAGTTCACCGACATGAGAATGGACACTTTGCCCGATTCACCATATTTTCCTAATCTATCGGCCACTGGAAATAAGATGCACAAATTGCACTCAAAGATTTATTGGCGTCCAAACCATCAAAGTGAATAAACTTGTAAGTCGATGGCAGAAAATGCATATTCTGTTATGCAAAATACCACCGGGACTTGTTAATCGACGAGGATCAACTATGTAAGGAGCTGTTTTCTTAACTTCCGCTTTACGAATCTTAAACATCAAGGTGGTTGAGGACGTCCATCTGCAGTTGGCATTCAACATCTGCAATTGAAATTTAACATCTGAAAATACTAGTCGAATAAAACCCATGTCAAAGTGACAGAGAAATGTCTCAGATAATGGGTGTCAGCATTTCAGCAAGACCGGACAATGTGAAGGTAATTGATAAGGGGAAGTAACTCGATAAATGCATTCCATATGAACTCAGTGAATGATTTGAAGAGTGTTCGATGCTGCATCTGCGAAATTCAAATGAGCCATTTCTTTCTTCTCTTTTTTTTTTTTTTTTTACAGTGAAGTTCACCTTGTGCAAGACCCGGGAGCCACTCGAGGTAGAGCGTTACAAAACAAGAGGCACAGTTTAGGCAGGTATGTAAAAAAGATAACGGTTAATCCTAAGTGATCGGAAAAACATCCTCTTGGGAATCGGTTCCACAGTGCAGTGGTCCGCGGAAAGAAGTTGCTCGAGGGGAATTTGCTTCTCACCAATAAAATACGGAGAGAATGGTGGTGTTTCGCTACAATGCGCGTACAATCGTGGGTCCTAGCCGTGATGGTTAGAACTGGTGGAACTAAGGGATATGCTTCGTCTGAGCACTGTCCATGGAAATAACGAAAGAGCAGTGAAAGGCTTGCGACATCTCGTCTGTGGAAGAAGGGTTGCAGCGTGTAAATAGTCTGTCACCGACAAGAACACGGAGTCGCTTTTAGCCTCTGTCAAGATTATAAAGTGAGAACTGGGCAGTTCCTGGCCAAATATGATAGCAAATTCTGCCTGATCTCGTTCTTGTAAATGTAGAAGATAGCAGTACTGAGAAAAGATAATTTTTCTGCATCTTTAGCGATGGATCGTATATACGAATTCCACTTGAGGTCTGGGTTGAGTTTATGGCCAATAGTCGCTCAAGGCACGGGGTCTCCCTGAGAGGACATCCATTCACCCTGACTGGTGGTTGCTCAGGGTCCAGTCGGCGATGCTGGAATTTAACTTGTTTGGTTTGCAACGCATTGAAGACAACCAACCAGTTTTCCCCCACAGAGAGTTTTGGGCTAGATCGGAGGTAAGATCAGCTGCCAATCTCTGGTCATCTAGACTTTTGGAAGTTCACCCATCATGATGAAATACACAAACACTTTCCAAAACCGAAATTGCGCCGACAGAAGATTATGGTGACTGTCTGGTGGTCTGCTATTAGCGTAACTCATTACAGCTTTCTGGAATCTAACCAGAGCATCACTGCCGAAGTTTACTGCCAGCAACTGGAGGAAATGCACAGTCAAAAATACACCCGACTCAATTCTGCTTCTTGACAATGCTCGGCCACATATTACTAGGAAGACACTGGAGAAGAGCATCCACTTGGGATTCGAAACTTTGTCACACCCAACATATTCCTCTGATCTCCTACTGCCTACCGCTTTTTCAAGCATCTTGACAATTTTTAAGATATACTAGCAGTAGAGCCCGGCGATGTAACAGTAAGAGATAGATCAAGTATCGACCATCATAAAGACTGAAAAATAAAATTGACAAAGATTTTTGTTTAAGGTTGACGGACACGCATGTCTTAATTAGTTTTTTTTGTTTTTTTTGTTTTTTTGTTTGTTTTTTTTATGAATTGGTCAAACCCAAACTCAAACAAAAACATTGTTTTCAATCGTTATGAGTCTACCGATTGAATATAATTTTATTATAAACAATTGTCTTGTAAATGGAATTTTTAAAGCATTCTGAATGTAAAAATGAAGAAAAAAAGTGTGCAAAACAATAAGAAACACTACCTGCCAAAAAAAAGTGAAGTTTTGTTGAAATCGGTTGAAAAATGTAGGAAATCCGTTCCCATATATAAACGAACACACACACACACACAAACATGGGTTTTATAATAAGTATAACTCGATATTAGTTGTCCCCCTTTCATTCTCGTGATGCCTCTTAATCGTGTTTTCAAATTGATTTTGTGCAAAAACAATTGAGTTTTTCAAATTTTTGACGCTGTCAGAACCACCGCAAGTTAATTTTACGTAGTCCTGTGACATTTTGTTGAAATCGGTTGAAAAATGTAGGAAATCCGATCCAATATATAAACGTACAGACACACACACACACACACAACCTGGGTTTTATAATAAGTATGATGAACTGCATTCAAATATTTCTTGGCGTCCGAAAATTTGCAGTTTTAACGTAAAGCCCTAAATAAGCTTGTAACTGGTTCCTATTTTCACTGATTTAAAAACTTTAAAAAGTTGATTCTAAAATCGGATATTATTTTCCAAACAACCTAATAAAATTAGGTATCAGCAATTATTTATAGATATGTTTTTTCTCCCGAATTCTTTTCTTAAGATTTCGAACCATATTTTCAATGTGTTCACAATAGATATTAAATATATATATATATATTGTGATGTAACACCTTCGGGAATTCAGCTTTACAAAAATAACTAGGAACATCCAAAATTCACTCAAAATTCGCCACGAGTTAAGGAGGACATAACTGACTTGAAAAATAATTCCACAAAACTTAAAAATCAGAAATGATTCAAGATAAAGTTAATGAAGTTTCATTAATGAAAAAGGCTGAAATTTTCAATGAAATCAGTAATTTCCAGTATTTAAAAAAAAAAAACAAAAAAAAAACAGGTGATATTTTTTGTTTTGTTAATTTTTTATTTTGTTAGTTTTTTATTTTGTCAGTGTTTTTTTTTATTTTTCTAATTTTTTTTTATTTTGTTAATTTTTTATTTTGTTATTTTTTCCTCACCTGTTAAAAGTGCACATAATTTAGGAAGCACCTAATAAATGATAATATGGCTTTCTTTGGTCTAATAAATGTTTTATGTATGTGTAGCAACATTAAAGATAGTAGCAGCAGCAGCTTTACATTAAAGATAGTAGCAACAGTAGCTCTAAAATAAAACAATCAGTAGCAGCTTAAACATAGTAGCAGTAGCAGCTCTAAAATAAAATTCATATCAGCAGCAGCACTCGAATATAAAAATACTTGAACCCTAAAGTAATTCCCTTCTTCTTTCCAGGTTCCCTCTTTCGAACAGCTGACATGAACATTCCACGCTGAAGCTACGAGGTCTGCGAATGCTTCACATAAAACACATTGTTTAATAAATGTTATCAGTTATTTTGTGCATGTACTCATTACATCACCATTATTTCATGTACTATAAAATTTCCCATAAGAAACTTTATGCATTTAATTATTGAAGTAGCTAATCACTAAATATGTTTTTAGTAATATAAGAAAGAAAATAAAAAATGAAGACTTCAAGCGGATGCCATCTTATAATTAAACTGGATTAAAACTGATCTAAACTTATTTGTTCAATAAGTTTTTAAATAATTATTTTTAACATAAACAAAATCAGTTTCTGTATTTTGGTTATCTTCCTTATTTAATTAAATTTGATATGGGTTTATTTTTAAAGCGGTTGTCTTTGTAGACTGCTACTTTTAGACCTAAGAACTTGACAATAGTGTATACTATGTTCAAATGTATTTTCGCTATATTTTAAGCAAATCTATTAATTAATCCTTAATTTTACTAATTTTCTTTTAAATAAATCTATAAGAATACTTGATTCTAGATTTTTAAAGTGCTTTAAATTTTAAAATTAAAAATAATTGACTTTTACAGTGTTTTGAAATGTTTTAAATCGTTATTGAATTACGTAAAATTATTTCCTTTTTTACAGATAAACTTTAGACTATTATCTTTCAAATAAAACAAAAATTTTCCGAAAAAAAAAACCTTGAAATTATTTTAAATGCGTTCTTAAGGATTTGGAGCAACGATTTTGGCAGTATATTTTGTCACTTGATCGTCATGTCCATTGATTCAAAATTCTGTATCACCTTCATCTTCTTTTTTTTCTTCCGTTTCTTTTGATAATGGCTTTTTTAAGTTCAACTGCTTCAAAATTACTGACAAACATTCTGATTTGCTCGGTACGATCGACATTCAAGTTTGACAACTCTTTGGGGAAATCTATGAAAGATAACTCTTCCAAAATATATTTGAGTCATGTCCCTTGACAACTTCAGAAAAATGTTTTTGATAATGTTTCGTCTTTAAAAGAAATATTTCTGAAAGCGTGAATAGAATAATTTTCTAATGTAGTGAGTTACATCTCCAGTGGATATCTCTACTAAATTTAGTAAATAAGACTGCCTCAGCTTGGGATAATAATGAAGGTGATAATCAAAGACTATCACGACTTCGGTGTTCCATCCTCTCTGTATGCGCCAACATTGTCCTCTGAAAATTTCCACACCAGAAACATTTATTCCCTCACGTTTTCCCGGACATCAGAAAATCATTTTTTTATTCATGCTGTTGTCTGTATGTATGTAATAATATCCATAAAAAATTAACTTCTTAATGGTGTTTAAGATCTCAAGAAAAACAGTCAATAGTTAGACCATTTTTTTTTTTTTAAGCATTACGCCCCAAGCAAGGGGTGAAGCCACTAGGATGCAGGGGTTGCGGAAGATTTGGAGAGAGAGCAGATAGGAATGATAGAAGAAAGGACGAGGAGAAGGATAATGGGTAGATCAAGGTAACTGGGGATGTCGGTTGACATTACATTTGAACAGTTGGAGATTATAGCTCTCAGGGAAACAGTAATTGGGGAGGGTGTTCCACTGGCGAGAGGTGCGAGGTATGAAGCTATTGGAGTAGAAGAGACGGCTACATTTGAGAGTTTCTACAGTGTAAGGGTGGGAGCGGGATGCCAGCCTCGTAGGGCGCTTGAATTCATGGAGTCTGGGGATCAGTGAAAGCAGCTCATCAGAGCAATTACCATGGAAGTATTTGTAGAAAAGACAGAGAGAGGCGACGGCACGTCTGTGAGAGAGTGACTGCAGACGAGACGCCAGATCAGGGCCAATTAGATTACATATCCGTCTCTGGATCTTGTCAAGAACTCCGAGGTAAGCAGAAGGTGCTCCGGCCCATATATGGCAGCAATACTCCATGCAAGAGCGAATGGTTGTTTTGTATATTTGAAGTATCGATTCAGGGGAGAAAAATTTCCTGGCGCGGCACAGAGAGCCAACTTTCCTCGCGGTGGAAGAAGCAATTGACTCAATGTATTTGTTCCATCTCAGGTCAGCAGTCAGCGTGAGACCGAGCAGACGCAGGGGAGTTGCTCTCAGGAAGTTGACTATCAGACATTTTAATGGGGGGGCAGGGAATGATCTCTATGGTGGTTAATGGAGAGTAATTTAGTTTTTGAGGCGTTAAAGTTGACCAGCCAATTCTTGCCCCAGTTAGCAACCGATTGGAGGTCCATTTCAAGACGCACGGCCAGGTTAGTTTTGTCGCCGACACTAGATTTGTTTTTGAGGCAGGAGTAAATTGTAGTGTCGTCTGCGTAGATGCCAACTTGGGAATCTATGGCGTCAGGAAGGTCATTGATGAAAATAAGGAAAAGAGTGGGGCCAAGGATGGAGCCTTGGGGAACACCTGCGTTCGTGGGATAGGAACTGGAGGAGAATCCGTTGAGAACGACCTTCAATTCTCGGTTTGACAGGAATGATTGTATTAGATCAAACAGTCGACCAGTAACACCATACCCCTGGAGCTTACGAAGAAGGCCGGCGTGCCAAACCCTATCGAATGCCTTGGAGATGTCAAGGGCCACGGCACGAGCCTCACCGTTATTTTGAAGGGCTTGGTAGACGGTTTCAGTGATGGCCGCAAGCACATCAGCTGTTTATCGGGCGTAGCGGAAACCATGTGTTTATAACTAGAATAAGAACACTATAAAAAAAAATTTTTTAAAATAGATTTACAAAAAAATGTGGGTTTCTTGAACTCTTTCGTAAAATCAACGCAGATATTTAAATGTGACCCATGAGTTCATGATATAGTGAATTCACATACACACACATGTAATTTGATACACACTCTCACACTGGTCAGAACGTATATATTGCAGTAGGATTTAAGCCCCTGATGAATCCTACATGTGTGAGTGTTCCGGAATGGTCACAGGACCGTCCAATTGAGGTTCGTCTCACCTCTGGAAAGCAGGAAGCTGTGAGGCAATAGTTGCATAGTTTGAAGAGAATTGGATCCAGCTCGGGAGCACACTTCTTAAGTACGACAGCTTGCGTTATGGAAGTCTAATTTAGAAATGATGTCTGAGATCATCGATTGGGTTATGTACCTATCACTCAGTGTAGCCTCAGTTCTAGTGGGGAGTCAGGTGTGGGCAGTCCAGGTCAGTCGAATGTTGGGTTGGTAAACAACTTCCGAGCAAAACATTCAACCTTGTCTGTTGTAGGTGTCGGGAGTTCGAATTCATTGAATAGAGGAGGGATTGAGACAAAAAGACGTCTGATGCAATCAGTACAGCCGGCTATATGTTGTAGGCTATAGCGGCCGAATATGCAAGTGAGAACCAAGGAAATGAACAAGGTTCAATGAAAGCATAGATCCCGGCTTTCACCCAGGAAGAAACCTCAGACGTGCATTTTTAACAGGATGATTAAAAACTTCATTCCAAGGAACGTTACGAAGGCAATCACGGAACGAGTCCCAATCCCTTCGTTGATAACAGAAAGATATTCTGTTGGTAGGAGGTTTTTGGCTGGTGGGAGAGCGGAAAGAGATGTTTACAGACACTGCCGCATGATTATAGTTGTCAAGATGGCAGAGCTGCATATTACGGCAAGAGATAGACGTAAAAAAAGAGATCGAGAAGAGAAGCGTGTCCGTCAGGGTAACAGTGTAAACGCGTGGGGAAGTCAACCACTCTGATTCTATTAATATGAAACTGCAACCGGAACTTCCTAACTTCGGTCCAAATAACACTTGTTCCCGAATGTTATCATTGGTCAAGCGAGTGACCATTTTGAAGACTTTATTGCTGCTCATAAAAAAAACAAACACTTCAGTCAGAGATACTAGCATTTACCCTTCATTTCTATGAGAGTGTCCTGATTCAATCGCCCGTAGTATCGTCTACGATTTTTTTCTCTTATATGCCATGTCCTAGACTATTGAATCACTCACCGAACAGTCTCGCACTACCGTTAAATTGTTCTGTCATAGTGAAATAAACATCAGTACTAGTACTTAAAGTAGAAAGTCATATAAATTTAACTACTGTTAAAAACATTGTGAGTTAACTCACTTCGCTTCGCCAAAAAAAGAAAAGCATATCCTCTCTCTCTCTCTCTCTCTCTCTCTCTCTCTCTCTCTCTCTCCGTTTTGCCTGCAAGATGTAGTAGCACGTAATGAGCCCATTGAAGAAGAAGAAGAAGAAGAAGAAGAAGAAGAAGAAGAAGAAGAAGAAGAAGAAGAAGAACTGAACTGAACTGAAACGAAACTGAAACGTTATATTATGCAAATAAGATAGATTTGAATAGGAAGACTGTGTTATGCCTTTCTTTCAAATAGGGGAGGGGATTGCCTTGAAATCAATTTTTAAAAGGCTGACTAATGTTATGGAAGCATGAATTTTGATTTCATACCAATCACGGACCCGGGTACAAAAACTGTAGCTAACAACCCCACACGACTAAGTATAAAGCCTGCGAGCATGTTAATTTCGCTGATTAATTAGGGAGGAGAGAAGACAAATAAATTTTGTATGCAGAAAAAAATTCATTCGTTTTTGCAAACACATTTTTACAAATGAAAGCATTCGAGTGAAATGAAATTGAAATATTGTGTGTCAAATGTTATATAGAAAAAGAAAGTAAGAATTTTGATGAGAAAAAAAGACTTGGTGATTTTTCTTTTCTTTCTTTCTTTTTTTTTTGTTGTTTTTGTTTTGAATATTTAAGATTGCTGTTCGCAAACGAACACAACTGACCATTTTTCCAACCATTTCTGGCATCCATAGCTGTATTCAGTTCTTCCTTTCTGACACCGATGTTGTCTATGGTTCTTGCTGGTTACCTCTTTGATCTTGATTTATTACACTCACTTATGTGCAAATACTTCCTGGTGAAAGGTATTCATCAATCTCCTATGGGTTAGATAATAAAACTTATATAGTAAAACTTAAACTTTCGAATTTAAATAGACCACAAAGCGTTGATAAACCGTTAAAAAAATTGATCAATCAATCTTGATTTTTTCCCTATAATTTGGATCTCATACTTGAAGGTGATGTAAAATGTCTTTATTTCTCCGCCAATAGCTACTAAATCACATTAATCTTTCACTGATTATGTCCGTAATCCTTGAGAGATTCTCATCTTTATCAGACATTTGTTACTTCTAACTGACATTTACCGCTCTTCTCAACAGTACGTAACAACGAGTTTTTAGTGTCAGTTGTTAATGTCGTACTCCTTGACCCGTATAAGACAACCGTTTCTACCATCGGATCTGAAGTGTTGCACTTTTAGACAATTTTTTATTATTCACTTCCAAATGGTATTCATTTTTACTGCTACCCATACCATTACAACCATGACCCCCAAATATATATAAAAAAAAACAAAATCAACCACTTTATTTAGTCGCCTTTTTTGTCACGTTTGTATGCTATAAGATCTCCTTCTGCTTCATTAAAAATGTTTTGTAATATCGACCAGCATGCCCATCTTGATTATCAGACTCATTATTTTTAACGATTCGGCCGTTGTACTCTCCGGTCTTTTCCAAGTGTATGTCGTCGTAGACGGTAAAATGTCTGACAGAATGGAATGTAATAAAGATTTGGTATGTTTGTTAAAGTTGATAGAATATCCTTCAGCAAAAATCACCTTCAAAATATGGAAAGATCCTTGGTACTACTTAAATTCACTGGTCCACTCGTAAAAGTAAAGGAAATTTGGTGGTCGAACGATTCACTAGAACTTTCTCAAGCCACGATTTTAGTTCAAATCGAAAAATATTGTTTTTTGGTTTGTTTTTTTATCAATTTAGAAGGTTGATCTTGTTCATAATATAAATATAATATTAAATTGATCCCTAACTTTTTTTATAAAGTTGTCTGTATTTACATTTAATTTACAAATCCCAAGTTTAAGACGATAGTGTCGTTCGGCTTAGGGGTTAAAATGATCAGTTGATTTACCCACGCCAAGAAGATTAAGGAAGGATTATAATGACAAGGAAACACATCGGTAATTTTAACGAAACAATATAAGGAATTTATTCATGAATTTACACGCTTTAGTATCAGTAGCTCGTTTCAGGAAAATAAATCTGAATTCTTAAAGACCGTAGTTTTAAAGCATTGCTATGAAGAAGAAATGTTCATACAACAGATTAAATGATCTAAAACAAAATAATATTAAAAATACATAAGAGAACTCGTTGCTCACTGAATGGTTATTTGGTTTGCATACATTCAAAAGCAGACGAAAAGTGATACTTTGAATATTTTAGCTTTCTTGGATTGTTGAGAGAAAATTCTTTGAAGTGCTGCGTGCTGGTTAGAGACTGATAATTTAATTGGCGAGTAATTTTACACTGGCGAATACTTCAACGCTGGTTGCGAGGAACTGAAACGAAATACTTCATATGACTTAAAATACTTTTCTCTTTAATTTAATTTTTCTCCTCATTTAATAGCAAAAAGAATTTCGCGTAGGCTCGCTACTTTCTTTCCTTCTTCTTCTTGGCATACTCACCTATTTCTGTGAAGGCAAGGTTTACATTGGTCCAAAAGCATTTTCACATGGGATCACAAATTTCTTTCCTTTTTCTTTCTCAACTAACCGGTTAATTTCTGTGAAAGGCAAAAATCTCACATAAGCTCGCGAATTTATTTCCTTCTTCCACAGTCCTCCAAATTTGAAGGGAGTAACTGAAGGGAGTTATTACTATTTCACACTCACTAAAAGACTATGCTCACGTCTTTGATATCAACGTACGACTGCTGTTATTCTATTGTCAACAAATATGTCCTGGTGAAAGATTTGTTACATTATTAACAAAAAGATCCTTTTTAAATAATTAGCAAACGGATACACTTTTAAAACAAGCAATAAACTTTATTTATAAATCCGTTTATTCTCAATTTATAAATCCGTTTATTCTCAATTTAAGATAAATAATTATCTTCCCAAATTTTTGTGTAAATGCCTCTTTAAAAAAAGCCTCCAATCTTTTTAAAATAGTTTTAGAAATACTTTAAAAGAACATCTGTCGTTTAAAATGATATTCATCCACACGCACCCGTTTAATTTTTAATATCTTTTTTCCGTTACTTTCAATTGTGTACACATTAATACAATTCCTTTGTGTCAATACATGCATTAATTGTCGTTTGTTTTAAATCCCACGTTTTGTGAAGAAGAAGAAGAAGAAGAAGAAGAATGTCTTAAATTTATGCAACGTAATATTAGGCAAATAAGATAGATGTGTATAGGACGACTGTGTTACGTCTTTCTTTCAAATAGGGGAGGGGATTGCCTTGAAAAAATATTCGCTTTTGCTTAGAATCAGAGGCTGACTAATGTTATGGAAGCTTGAATTTCGTTTTCTTAGCCAAATAACGGACTTGATATGAGCCCGGGTAGGAAAAATTGTATATAACACCCCACCCCCCAACTCCTTCAAAAAGTATAAAATCTCCGAGGCATGTTAATTTCACTGATTAATTAGGGATTTTTGTAGAGAGGGCACTTTGACGTGGTGCAATGGTTAGCAAGCTTACCTCACTAGATTTATTACGACTGAATATTGAGTTCGATCCTCAATGGGTGCTTTATACACTCGGCCTTGTGCCACATCTATGACATGCTTTGAAAATTACTATAAATGTTTGTAGAAAAAAGCAAATGTTGATAAAATAATGTCCAGGACCACCAGTCAGCCTTGCAGCAGTTCGGGGGCAGTAAGCGCCGGCCCTGATGACAGCTATGAACGGATCCTGATAGACTTTGCAGATAAGAGCAGCGTGAGGGCGGAACAGAGGCACAAAGTGTACTAAGCAGCAGCTCAAGCTGCCCCTTTTGTGGATGGCGCACTCGGGACTGTCTCCCTGTCTCGCAAGACGCCTACAAATCTGCGGGGTGTGAAGTGGCAGCGCTGCTTGGGACAATTCGTTTGTTGGCCAAAGCGTTGTGTCTCTAAGCGAGTAGGTGCTGAGACATGACCATCATCAGCCGACCGAAACATCTAAAAGTCGGAGAGGATCTCAAACTAATTACAAATATAAAATTTTGTGTATTTAGGCAGAAAATTCTCTTTTAGACATATCTGATTGAATATATTACAGACATTATGTCTGCTAATTTTTAACAAAATCTGTTCATACTCACGAATAACCTTCCGTGTATTGATGTTAAAGGATGAGAGGAATGTGTTATAGGTGTTTAAATTTCTTTAATAATGGATGGCCGAACAAGGTTTAGCAGAAATTGTAGTGATCCCAGATAAAAATAGAATAAAATGAAACATATATATAATTAATATATAAAAATGGAAGAATTAAAATAAGGTATTTGCTCTCGATTAAAATCCTTATCTTTTTCTCTTTATATACTTTTTTAAGGCAACTCTGAAATAAAAAGAGCAAGTAAACGGCGAAATTGTTTTCTGGACCAGAGTCTAGCCATTTGTGACTAAAAACTAGCAAAACTTAGAGAGGCACGACGAATATCTTCCGTTATATAAAAAATAATAAAGAAAGGAACGTCGAAAAGTAAAATAATTTGAGCCAATCAAAAAAAATTAACAAAAAGAAACTTTTGATGTTAGCCGAAACCAAGGGTCGTGCCAGTAATCTTGGACCATGATCAAAAGTATATAAACTGACAGTCCTAGGCCAGACAGGAGACGGGGCCGTAAGAGAAACCGTAACAAGGGAAGATGTAGCAGAAAAACACAATTTACACATAGAGATAACAAATTTATACAAATATTAGAAAACATATATCTCTAACTACATACCAATTTTCGTCTAGCTAAGTCATACAGACACCGCACTCCGCTCAGAACAAATTCTAAAACAAACACAAATATACCAGAGTACCGGCCATTATCGATGCAACTCTTGCTTGCCACAGATGTCTACAACTACATCCCCTATATAAACTATGAGAGAAGCCGGATATCTTACAGAGAGTAGAGAGAGAGATACTGCACACACACACACACACACACATACACGCTAACCATAGAGGCTACCCGAGAGCACTGCTGACTACTCGCTCGACCATTAGGCTATGAAAACGACCTCGTGTGAACACAGAAAGAGAACGGACTCCGCTCTCAACGCGACAAGCCCAAACTGATAGCCAACAAGAATTCAGCCGGTTTAAGCTTACCCCTTTTCCACGCTTTCACGCCACACCTTGTACACCTTATATTCGAATGCTATACTATACGACTTACCAGAGACATTTTTATCTTGTAAATGAAAATAAATATTTTATCATTTCTCCAAACCAGTGTCTAATTTGTTTCTTTACTCCAACCAACTTCCATCTCGGATCAAAGATAACGCCTGAAAAACCAGCCATGCGTGACGGGTGAAGAAGTTAAAAGGTCATCTGCAAATATGTTCTACTGTTCTTAAAATTGAGATAAAGACAGCAGATTGACGCCGACTTATTTCTAAGATGACTACTACTACTACTACTACTACTACTACCACCACTAAGTTCCGACTCTAAAACGACCCACTACCGAAACGGACTTTCTCCCGACTGCTATCAAGATCTGTCTCATAAACGAACTTTTGTTGCCTCGGATATGTATATAGAAATGTCCATATTCGTACTATAAAAGATGTTATTGGTTTATAGTATAAAATAATTAAAAATAATAATTAAAAAAAAATGTAAATAAATATGATAAATATCTAGTTTTGTCTTTATTTTAAAGAAAGTTAGTCGGTTTAGGAAAAAAAAATTATACATTTGTATGTAAATCTTTCTATTTTTTAGAATTGACTGTTGAAGAACCACCAAAATGATTTCGATCAAGGTGGATTGTTTCAAATTCACTTTTTAAATTAAAAAAAAGTACTATTTCTAGTTATTATCTAATCTAAAGCGTAAGCTTACGCCCACGTAAATTTGCAATTAAGGTCTATCTGGAGCCTCTTTATTTCTCTTTATTTCTTATATAAAGAGAAGGGCCTGCACATAAGCTTCAGAAGATACTCGAATTTGAAGGAAGAAGGTATTCAAAATTCAACTAAGAAGGTAATAAGATTTCCAACTTGTGAGCAACGACGATGTTTTAGAGAAAATGGAAACAAAAAGGAAACTTATACTTAGCATAAGTAAGAGGCAGTTGAAATTTCTCAGGCACCTGTAGGGATGCAGAAGGCGCTTAACTCCAATTAATGGAGGTAAGTCAAGTGGATCCCGTGACGGCCGCTTAATGGCGGCACTCCATACAGTGACCAATGCGGCAGTTAGTTTCTGTTTCTAAAAATGGCTTCTCCAGATACAGGAATGTCTCCATATTATATGTAAGACCTTCCATTTTTGTTTCTCCTTACACTCTGTGTAAATTATATGATATATTATTCTCCGCGTGGGACACGTGTATGTATGTAATAGTTTTGTGTCTGTCTTAATAATATAAAAGTCTTTCTGAAAACAAAGCATATTTGTCATTCTTTTTCTTTTCAGTCATTCCGTTCCGTGCGTGAAATATCGGCATTATTCTATCATGGATTTAATAATGCCTATAACGGGGAAAATACAAATGGAAGAATAAATATTTCTTCCAAGGAGGGTTTGGAAAATCTGGTACCCACAGGGCAGATTGAAGAAAAGAGCGACAGCGGAAAGCAGCGCGAACATACTTGATAGGTTTGAGTAAATGGGTGTTAGAACAGGGTTTGATAGAAATTTCAAAAAGACAAAACTTATTAAGAGCTACAAGGGACAGGAAAATGTGGCGGGCTATGATCGCCTACGTCATGAAAGGACACGGCACATAAAGGTAGAAAACAGCTGCATATTATTCTTTAAGGTGATCTGAATAATAACCATTGCACTGCGACAAAATGTTGGTAATAGTAGTCTTACAAAGAAAATTTAGACTAAGCGGAACTTTGTATCGCAAGGGACTTTCAAATGTGCACCGGGTATTGTGGTTAATGTGACAAGATGGCGACAAAACGTGTAGCTGTGGTAAGTTCAATTGTTTGTCGTTTTTCTTAAGCGCGCGATGATTTGGGACATAGATTTAACCATCAGAAGCCATTTGTAAAGGAATAATTTAATATTTTGTCCACAAGAAAAGCTTGAATTAATCTTTGTTCATAAAAAGAAATTTAAATTCTTTATATTAATAATGTCCCAACGTTTTGATTACACTTTGTTTAAATTGGCGGGGTAAAATGGGGCCCTTCTTGTCTTGTCATTATTTCAATACAATTTGTTATTCGCTTAATTTTACGTTTTTTTTTTTTTTTTTGTCTGTCTGTTGATAATAATGATTTTGTAAGAATTGTCTGAAATATCAGCTAATGGGAGTCATTTTATTTTATTATTCATTCAGTAAATTTACTTTGACAAAAAAACTTTGTGACTATCCAGACGTACGTTCGTTAGATTTTTTTTTTTAATTTTTTTTTTGTTGGGGGGCATTGTTTTGAAGTCTGTGTATGCAGAGTAGTAATGCTTTTGTCTTGATTAAATTGTTTTTTTTAATGACCATCTTCTGTCTTTTTCATTAATTAAAGGCTAAATTAGTTTCACGCGATCGACAGTTAATCTTACGAACCTATTTAAAAAACAAAGTATTCTAATTTTTTTTGTATCTTCTTGGTTATGCAATATTTAGCATTTGATTTAAAAAAAAAATTTAAAAAAAGATATAGATTCTAAGTCAAATATTCGACTATTTTTTTTTTTAAATTTAAAATAGGATTTGCCGCATGATGCAAACAAATAACTTTTTTTACCCTTTTCTTTTTTTTTATTCTCACAAGTAATACAGAACTTGAAGTGTGCTTTTCTTTTATTCAAATTTAACTAATTTTTAAAAAAATTTCAGCTTCCTAAATTGTTAAAAGTTGCAATACTGATTTTTTTTTTTTTTTTTTACTTTTTGTCACTTAAAGTACGCATTTTAAAAATGTCTTGCTTTAACGGTAACCTTAACCCTCTCTCAAGTGACTACATATTTCATTTCAAATTGAATTTTTTTTTTTTTAATTTGATTTGAGAAACAAATTCTGTTGCTAAAACCAAAAATATCATGTCATCTTTAATTCTTTCTTTGTCAGGCTGGTTTTTTAATGTTTTTACTAAAACTGAAAAACCCACCCGTTTGTACCCGCCCAGCATTACATCATAAATCTTAGTAGTGAAGTATTTGTTTTTATCTTTTCTTGAACAATCTCCGCACATTCAATCACATTAGCTGACTTTATCAAGGTTAAAAGAAAGTTTTAAAATTTTTAGTTCCTATAAATAATAATTACTTACTCTCGCTAATCAAGTTGTTTTCTAATCTTTGATTTTCTCGGTTGTACGTGTTTTAAAATAATTATCAATGAACGTCTCATATTACGAAATTTAAAATAAATCGTTTTTTAACTTCTTAATAAAATCTCATTTCGATTTTAATTATTACTTCTTCTTTTTTTAACTTGTGTTGAATATTTAAAAAAAAAATACCATTTGCAATCTCTAAAACTTAAAAAGTGAGACAATCTTTTAAGGAGATTAATAATAATGAAAATAAGTGTCATGTGGCTAAAATGAATAGTTGATCTATCCACGCCATAAAGTTTATTGTAATGATAAGGAAATACATGGGTAATTTTAACAAAATAAATCAAAATTCTTAAAGTCCGTAGTTTTTAACATATTGTCATGAAAGGAAATGTTTATACAACAGATTAAATGATCTGACACAAAATAATTTTGGGTTACCTCCTCCTAGTTTTTGAAACTGCTATTTGGGTCGCTTTCTGGTACTATAAATACTCAGTGATAATTATTTGCAGCCTCATCTTACTTTACATATAAGTTTCTCACAGAAGATATTCAATCATATATGTAACCCTTTATTGTTAGTATGTTATCATTTGTTTGTACTACGTGTCCTCCCTGTTGGTTGTGGGTATTTCAGAAGACACATGTTTTTATCGCTCACTGCATACACCGCCTGCAAAAATAATATTAAAAAATGTTTGACAGAAAGATAAGAGAGTTTGTAGCTCACTGAATGGATATATGGTTTCCATACATTCAAAAGTAGATAGAAAGATAGTTTCAAATACTTACCTTTCTTGCATTGTTTAGAGAAAATTCTTTGAAGTGCTGGTTGGAGGCTGATAATATAATTGGCAAGTACTTCAACATTGGTCACAAGGAACAGAAACAAAACCTTTCACATGACTTCAGACACTCATTAATTTCATTTTTTCATTTTATATCAAAAAGAATTTTTCATAGGCTTGTGAAGGTTGTGTTAATTAAGTATATGAATAAAAAAATTGTTGAGTAAATTGGGCTGCATGATGAAATTAACAATTTCCTCTCACATTAAATTTTAGTATTCAACAAATATAGAATAAGGTCAACATGAGAAACAACAGTTTTTGCACAACAATGAATAAAATATTTATATAAACAAGAGGTACAAAAACAACTGGAGTAAAGAGGTGGTTTTAAAAAGTTCAAATGTCCTTTTATGTTTAGATGAAAAGTTATCAAAGTTCTGGCTTGATAGATTATAATTTGTTGAATGGTCCGTACAATAATGAGAAAGTGTGTTTGGTATTATAGTAATTTAAGAAAAAAATAAACAGTTCATGTTTGTATTTGAAGTAGAGAAATATTGTTTAAAACTTACTTTAAGGTTTACGGAATTGTTGCTCTTTGATTTGCTTTCATTGGTTCAAAGAAAATATTCTGTAGTTGAAATAAGTGGTTCTTAAAAAGCTGTGTTTATGTTAATTGCAATAATTAACATTGAGCTTGAAAGCGTAAGAAAGAGATTTATATATTAAGTTGAATGTGGAAAACTTGACTTGATTGTTCGTCATAAAATATTGCTGTGTGAATGAGTGTTCTCTCAGGCTGGAATCATGTTAAGGAACTTTTACGTAAAACCTGGAACTGTGTGATGAGTTCAAAGGATTCTGATTGGCACACTGTCGAAGATGAAAGACGTTTCATATTTTATTGCTAACTTTGGTCACATGATAGGCTCATAGAAGCTTGATAGATTTTGGCGGAATTATCTTTTTGGTCAGATCAAGAACTAGATCGATGTTATTAAATATTAAGTGACAAATTAGAAGTTGAGATTTTCTGAAAATATTTACTAAGCTGAATAAGCTCTGTGATCCACTTTTTGTATGAAAATTGATATTGATAAAAAAAAGTTGGTAGGATGATGCTATAGGCTTGCTAATTTTTTTCCTTCTTGGCTGACCAGCTAAATTCTGTGAAGGCCAGATTTTTGCTGGTCCAAAACAATTTCACATAGGCTTGCAAATTCCTTTCATATATCTCTTCAGCTCGCTGGTCAATTTCTGTAAAGGCATGGTTTTCATTGGTACAGAGAAAACTTTACATAAGCTTGCAAATTTATTTCCTTCTTCATCAGTCCTCCAAATTTGAAAGGAGTTGGTGAAGGGAGTTATTTCTCACTCATTGCATCTCTTCCCTTCCCAGATTTGATGATGTTCTTTCAAATCCTGTTCACAACGTCAGGTAGGATTTAATTGGACGAACAGACCAGACCAGTACTCTACTGTATTGCATTGCAACATTAACTGGGGTTGACACTGTGACAACTATGTTTGGGAAATCTTCATGCAATATTCCCATATCCATGCAGGCTGCCTTGCTGAAATAAAACCACTGAATTTTTTCAAATATGTAGACGGCTTGTTTAGTTGTCTTTCCTTTGACCACGAATCTCACAGACAACCAACCTTAACATATGAGAGGGAAACCTCCCTATGGTTCAGGCAAGATTGTTCTGTGTGAGTCCTATCTTCAGTAAATGCCTTGGTCCCCCAACATATATGGTGGCCCCACTATCAGGGAAGACCTTCAATATGTGGCCACGAGGGATGTTTTTTGCCTGTCTGGGATCCGGATTTGCTGAAAATTTGATTGCCAATGCATCTATTTCTATGAATAATGGTGGTAAGTATAGTCTCTTTTCCAAGTAACTGATCTGTCAGACTTAATTGAGTTTTGCTGTCTTATCACCATAGTCCTGTTAGTAACTGGTGAGGTATTTCCTTGTGCTGGTATTGCTTTATCAATATTAGGTATTTTCACTGTTTTTGAGTCACCTGTTGTTTTCAATCTGTCTATGGAAACATTGCTATTCTTATTTTCTGCAATTGTAATAGTGAAGTACTTATTATTGCCGTTAACTACTTTATATGGACCTGTATATGGCGCTTCCAGAGATTTCCAAATTCAGTCTTGAGCCATACAAATTTACAGTAGTTTATGTCCTTCGAGATATAGGGTTTTGTGATGAATGTAAGCATCAAGTGAACTGATACTTTATGTCAAATGTTCACATTTCACTAAGCAGGTTTCCTATTTCTTCATTACTATTGTCACATGGGTCTGTTGATAGTCTCAGAACTTGTGCATTAGACCCTATCACTGCTGTAGGGTAGCTTTCTATATTTTTTTTTTTTTTTTTGTATGGTTCCCTTCACATTTTTATTCTCATTCATTGAAACATGTAAAACTACAAGTTGACAGCTTGGTGTCACTTTACTGATTAATAATTGTGTCAGTCAACATATTTTTATATTACTTTTAGCTAGGTACCTCCACGAGATCACTAAAAAAAGAGCATAGCATGATGAAAAAGACGCCAAACTTGACGAAAACAAAATTTTATCGTCTAAATGTTTGTTATTATTAAGAGGAAAGGTCAAAGTATTTTGGGGGTATTTTTTTCCATTTTTTAATCGTTCCTAGCACGTCCGAAATTTTCGTTAGAAATCTAGTTTTTTTTTAGTCAGCAAATTGACCATTTTTTTCCATTTTAAAAAAAACTGGAAATCTGACTTTGAAATTTTTTTAAATATCAATTATCATTTTTTCAAAACTTATTTTAAGAAAATCAGAAATTATAATGTTTATTTAAAATATTTTGAACCAAACTTAACTTAGCTTTTGTGCCAAAAAGATGTAATTTGAAAATAAAACAAAGCAGGTCATAAACTTTCGCGTCTCTTGACATGTGATGAATGATATATTTACTAATTCCATGAGGCTAATTTGTTCTATGGAAGGAGAAAAAGTGAAATAATTTACATTTATGTGAACAAATTATTTACCCGTTATTTTTAACGAAAATTTTCAGCGATCTAATTTTTTTTTTTTTTTTTTTTTTTTGTACTTAGCTTTCACCTTTTTTTACGTTTATGATGCTTTATGGGAAATATATTGTAAATAAATTAAAATAAAACTGTTAAGAGTGACATTAAATTTCATATTTCTTAAGAAAGGTATCTAATTAATTTATAGGTACCTTTCTTATGAAATTTTATCAGAATTGTACATAAAATATTATAATTTTATGTACATTTATTACATTCTACTGTTATTTGTATTTGCATTCATTTTATTATTAATTTTGATATTTCATTTATGGAAAAATGTCGTAACTGAGATTAAAATAAAAATAAGATCATATAAATTTCATAAGATGATACTGATACTTGTAGGTACCCTTCTCAGTTGAAATTGAAAAATCAAATTAACTTCTCCACACGTGTTTACTTAAAAAGTAAAGGCCTTAACAGCGGAGAACAATGCTTAACTCAAATAACGCAACTTAATTATATTCTGGTTGGTCTTCCGTATTTTATAATTACAGCTCAATTATAAGCACAAAATTACATTTCTTAATTACTGGGGATCTTCTGATTAGTCAAAATGATACAATTTACAACGCGCTAAAAAAAAGATCTATCTCATAAGGACACTTATGAAAGCCGATCTGCTTTTAACTAATTTTATAATATTTTAACAACTTAAATGTAAAATCTATTATAATTAATGAAATAACAAATAATTGTATTAAAAATTCATTTTTCATCGAAAAAATTTTTTTTGCTTTCAGAAAATATTGTCCATATTCATAAAAACAACTAAAAGCAAATAAAAGCATTTGAAATTAAATAATATATTTGTTTTATTGAGTTTTGTATGTTACAATTCAGAGCTGATTTTCAGGTACTGCGTATCCAATTAAAAACAAAAAAAAAACATGATTTGCATTCCTCGAAGCCCTGTGCTTTTAATTATTGTAATCACTAAAACCGATGCGATCAATTTCTAGCGTTTTCATAAAATTAGTTATGGGTGGGTAATAAATATTTTTAAAAAAATATTTCTACTATGACTTTCATAAAAAAAAAAATATATTTATAATAATTTCGATCATCTGTGAATAGTTTCTGAAAGTTTCATTAACATCCGATAATTATTTCTATTTTTTGCACGATTTTTCAAATTAATGTGTGTCATACCAAAAAACGTGCTAAAAATTGTCTATGTTATTTACTAGTTCCGCTTGATACAAATAGAAAAAAGGTTTTTTAATCAAAATTTAGAATGTTCTAAAAAAAGGAAAATTTTTAAAAATAATTAAAAAAAAAAAACTTTGGTCTTTCCTCTTAATAATAAAATAAGCATTTAGACAATAAACTTTAGTTTTCGGCAAGTTTGGCGTCTTTTTCATCAAGCTATGCTCTTTTTTTAGCGATTTCGTGGAGGTACCTACTTTTAGCCCATAGTGACTTCGGGAGTCATATCCCAAAACTGGGATAACCAGCTACAATAAATGTTTATGTGAAGTTTCTCTTAAGGTTTTTTTTTTTTTTTTTTTTTTTTTTACCAAAAGTTTGCAGTTTGTCCAGAGCACTCTATTTTTACTTTGTTAGCAGAAACCAATGAGATATTCGCAGGATATAGGACTGTGTTTGTCAGGCACTCCTTTGGAATAATAGATACAGCCAGTACCAGGGAAAGAATTTCTGAGGTCTGGCACTCAGATTATTTTGAGGCCCTCTTACCAACTTGGCAACTCTTGCAATTGAGTTTGATTTGACACAATAATTAGACTTTGAGGAACTCATCGCACATTTTGCTTCAATGAAAGTTCGAAAAATGCACTTTTAAGCTGCTTTGGAACTGGTCTTTGTCTTTGTAATTTTTTCTTCAATAAAATACAGATTCATAATTTTGCTCTCTACTTTTTGTAAAGGAGCCCCTGTATCCACAATGAATGTAATTTTCTGTGTCTCTGATTGTGTGGTTACTTCCAAAAGTGACAGTAAGGCGGAGGCCATCATCTCCTGACACACTAGTTTTCTGCTTTCTCATCCTGTGCTGGTGAAGATGATTTTGAGAACAGTCCTAGTTTAACATTCCATTCAGCCATATACTGCATGATTAGCAGGATCTCACATGATATGCATAGTGGAAGCTTGCCCTGCATATTCTGGGTTTCTGGTTGTGATAATACAAGTTTACAGTTGATTGGAATTTGTAATTCCTACTCCGATTGTCTTTTTCTTTCTTTGGTTGAACCTGCTGAACAAGACTGGGGCCTTGCTTATTAAAATACAGCAGTAGGTTGTCGGCCATTTTCCCATTCCTAAATCCGTTTGTACTGCCAGGACTGGTCTTATGTTAATTAGCATTGCTTGCATAATTTGTGTTGCATGATGTAACTCCTCAACTCTAAATTTGTTGCCATAACAGTTGAATTACACGGATGAAGCGAGTAAGCAACAAGGAATACTTAAAGAAATTGGTTAAAAAAAAAGGAACGCTTGGTATTAGAAAGAAGCAGCTGAAATTCCTTGGACATATAATGAGGATAGAGGGCTCAGAAAGCTTAACACTTAGAGGGCAAGAGAGATAGGGGAAGGCACTAGGGCCCAATTATCAGACAAGTTTGTGTGAATGGATGGCAGAACAAAGGTGTGGGAGCCTTATCAAAGGGAAAAACACTGCTCAGTGCCACAAGGGATAGGAAGTTGTGGAGAGCCATGATCGTCCATGTCGTGAATGGACACAGCACGTAGAAGTGTATCTAAGATTATTTCTGTCAATCGAGCTCTCTGTCAATCCCATTGCTCTTAATTTTATTACTCTATATTATTTTAAACATTAAATAATTTTTTTAGCATCATTATTAAGTCCTTCATTTGTGAAGTTTATAGATTTTTGTTAGTCAACCATCAGTATTTATTTTGATTTTTATTTATTTATGCTAAATAGATTATAAAAAAAAAAATTATAAAATTTCCCCTTCAACAATCTGACTTTTGTAAAACATTGCAAAAAGATAATTACAAAGAAAAAAAAAACATTATTATTGACTTCACTAAATGAAGAGGTCATAAAGAGAGGTGCTAGACGAGACAGGTGGGAAAATAGAAAATCCAGGTCAAGTGATAAAACTTTTATGCTTATTTTTATTTTGTTTATCTATGTTAGTGGCCATTTCTTTCTTTGACACCCCAGCATAACAGTTATTTATAGATATATCTTCTTCTTCTTCTTCTTCTATGTGCCCATGTCCCTGCAGGTTGTGGTGGACCATGTCTCTCCAAAACCTCCTCCCCCTTGTGGCCCTTGTTTGTCTCTTTGCCAAGCTTGTCAGTGGCAGGGTTCACTGCCTTCCCCTCTCTCATCAGGATAATTCTTAATTTAATTCTCATGACCCTGAACCCATTACGCTTCAGGGTTGACACCCACAACCTACAAAACATATTTATAGCTTGTATCTCTAGTGAAACAAATGCTGGGTGTGAGTTAAACATTATAGATATACTTTTTATTTGTTTATTTAACTTAAAAATTTCCATATTGATGTTTTAACTGCATTCTATTGAAAGTGGAAAAATACAAATTTGGAACAGATCTAACTTACTTAGCATAACAAAAGAAAAAAAAAATATGTCTGATCAAGAAAGTAGTAACTTAAAAAAAGAAAATCTCTTCACATTCTTAGAATTGATTTAATCCTCTTTGTCCCAGTTTTAGTGTCTCAGTAATTTGACTTTCATTAAATACTTTCAATTCAGTGCGTTTCTGCTTGTTTGTTTAATAGGGTGTCTAGGTGTTTAATTAAATGGTTGGCTCTACCTCTCGTACAGTTTACTGGCCTACCTGTGTTATTTTTTCCTTTCACCGTAACCGTATTTAATTCCCTTTTTAAACGATCTTTATTTAGAAATGGAATTCAGTCTTAATCAGCAAAGTTATGGTACATTCCAACTCAAAGTTCTTTAGTTACTAAAAAAAAAAAATAAGGAAAAAAAAAATCTTTCTGAATCGATCTGCTATTTACTTTACCATACAGTTTTAGGTTACCAATCTACACAATTTTTTTAAGCGGTCATGGGATCAGGTGACACACCAGACTGTATATTACATAATATCTAACAAATACAAACAAATTTTTAAAGATGGCAGTTTTGTTCCACCCCCAATAAATCGGTCACTGAATCATTTAACTCTTTCATAAACTAGACAAATTGACTTTGGTTAATGTGATAAGCAAATTCATAGATCTATTTTATTATTTGACTTTTTAAAATGTTCAGAATGTTACTTCTTGTCGGGTGAAAATTGGGAGTGAGAATTATTTTAGCAATTGTCACAAGGATGTTTGTGAAATGAAAAACAATAAAGTCAATCCAGTTTTATCAACTTAATATCCTCCACTCTGTGGTACCTTACATCTGGTCAATTTCTAAATTGATTCTCACCCCAAAATTTTCATTTGTAACTAAAACTAACAAGTGGTAATGTTCTGAACATTATGAAAAATTTAAAAAAATTAATTTATAAATTCATTTCTTACAAGAAGCAAAATTTCAGTTTTCACTAAAATCTTCCTTGGTCTGATTTTCTGCAACTCACTAATAGATTGATGTAAACCATTTCCATTTTATCCCCCCCCCCTCTCTCTCTCTCTCTTTTTTTTATGTTTTACTCTTAGTTCTAAGGATATTATGTGTCCTTTTTTTTTCTCTGTCTCTAAATAAATAAGGTCTGTCATATCAGATTTCTCTCTTTCCTTTTTGGAAATATCTTTATGTTCCTTTAGTGTGACTTTTTGAGAAGACCTTTTCTTTTTTTTCCTTTTATTCTTTTCCACATTTGCATGGGATACAGTTTTTTATCAAGTTCTTCTCTTGAAGGACCAACTCTCATCAGGAAATTGTGAAGAGTAATTGTGCGTCTAAAATCCACTCTAATATTGTAATGTCCACAAATCCTTTCAATTTGTTCAGTCACCCCTTTTACAAAAGTATGTATGATTTTAAGCTTGGAACGGATCTTAAAAAAAAATTCATCATCTGACGAAGAAGAACAGAACATACTTTATTTTAATCATTTCATCCTAAGCAAGGAGATAATGCCACTAAGACACAATGGGTTACTGAGAGTGAAAGAGTGAGAAGACTTTAAAATGAACTGAAAACCGAATCGTAGACAGGAAATAGGGATAATCTTTACACCTGTTCAAAAGACAGTGGAGGAGTGTGAACTGGACAATAGGATAACATATCTACCCTTATTGATTTTGCTATGTCCTTTTAGGAGGGTGGACGATCATGTTTCTCCACTATGTAACACTTAGCAATGTTTATCTTTTTACTGCCTCTCTTTGTCACAGTTCCGACATCCATTTATACAAGTTTATTAGGCAAGTTATTTACTGGTATGTCCTGTGAGTGTCAAATTTTCAAGACCTTCTTTTCTCATGTGTACCAGAAAATTTAACTCTTTCAGATTTTCTGTATCTTTTCCATTTTTTCTTAAAACTTCCTTGTTACATGATCCATCTATGGTAGCAATTACTAAAACTTTCGAAAATTATAACCACTGGGCTTTTCTCATGTACCTTTCAGCTTGAAAGAAGAAGAAGAATGCAAAAGCAAATCCGTGGCCATCAGAAACAGTTTTCTTTTATGGTTTCCAAAGTTTTTCGGCAAAATGTAGATACTGTCCTAAGCAACCAGATATCACTAAGTTTAGACATATAATCCATTTGTCACTGAACTGTTGCTACACCCTCTCATTTCATTTCATCAGTCTGTCATTCCCTGCCCCAGCACTACCAAAAACTTACCATCATGGGTATGACCATAAACTATATCCATGTCCTGGGTAAGATGATATAAACTATGTCCAACAGCAAGGTCTCTGATCCAGAGTTTTTGAGGAGCATGGAAACATCTCTTAATTGCTGGTGTTAGGGTCCCACCTATGGGTAAATAGTTAACCCCCAAACTAGGGTCAAAACACTATGAAAGTGAAAAAAATAGGTTTTAATACCAAAATACTTTGTAAAAAAAAAATTATTACTAGCAATACATTTTTGTAAAAAAGAAAAAAAAAAATTATTACCAGCAATAAAAATTTTCACTATTTCCATTATTCAGACTATTGTTCTCATCATTGTTGGCATATTTATTACAACATTTCAGCCATTATATGCTCCAGCCTTATTTGAAGGGGTTATCAGAGAAAATACGAAGGATCTGCGGTCCATATAACATCAGGACAACCTTCAAAAGCTGGACGACACTTCGCAGATATCTCTCCTGAGTAAGACCCCCACCCCCATAGAGGAGAACATGACTAAAGACTGTACACTATCCCATGCAGCTGCAGAAAGAAATGTAAAGGGGAGACAGGCCACCCCCTTAAGGTAAGGCTTCAACAACACCAAAAAGCTGTAACACAAGGGGAAGTGGAAAAATCAGACGTGGCTGACCACATATGGAGAAAGAAGGGAGATCACCCCCCTCTGTGGGATCAGGTTGAGATCATAGACAAGTAACATCATTGGAAAATTCGTAAACTTAAGGAATCAGCATATATGCTAGGCCACAAAAATCTCCTGAGTCGACCAAGCATAGAAATGAATACAATATGGGAACAAGTAATAAGGAGTGACAGAGAAAATCAATAATAAAGATAAAAAATTGCAATATAAGCTCTGGTAAAAACTTGGAATGATAACGGCAAAAATAGCAATATGAGCACTAGTAAAAAATAGTTGCTGAAGACATTAGGTTTATAATACCCAGAAATTCATACGCAGTTGTCCTCAAGAACACATGGCACAGTGGATAAAGGTGTTGGTTAGATCCAGTGACAGGACCCAAAGAGTGTGTTCAATACCTGGTTAAGGCAGTGGAGAACTTGGAGAGGGGAATTAACAGGAGATAACTGATGATTGACACATGGAAGGGTTCAGTTCGACATTCCGACCACCTGAAGAAGGCCAGCACGTACAACGGCCAAAACATAATAAATATGGCGACAAAGATGGGGACAATAGTCCAATTAATGTAAATAGTGTACATAATACCTCATCTCAGAAATATAGACAGATAATAAAAATTTTGTCTGCATTAAATAACCCATTGAGGTTGATATGCCGTAAAACAAAACAAACCAAAAATATATTGTCACTTAGCAGTGTTTTTTTTTTGTTTTTTAGCTTCACTGCCATCACATGTCAAGATCAGAAAATTGAGGGGGTAACTAGATTCTACAGAATTATGCCTAGTGCTCATTGTGATTCTGCAAAGATTTCTGGTATTTCTTTATTGTCATATTCATGACATTTTGGCCGTTATATGTTCTGGCCTTCTTCAAGTGATATATGTCAGAATTTCAAACTGAACCCTTTACCCACCAGAGTAGATTGTTCTAGTTCCACATGCCATGCCTTTTCTGGATAACTCAGTTTCAGTTATTTCCCTTTTAGTAACTCAACTCTCCAAATTTTTGTTCACCTCTGCTGTGGCCAGGTATTGAACACGGAACTTTTTAAGTCAAGTCACTGGATTACTTCAGCCAACACTTTTATCCACTGGGCCATGTGTACAATGGCCAAAACATTGTGAATATGAAAATAAAGATGAGGACAACGGCTCAAACAATGTAAATAGTTACAATATAGAAAGTTCAGAAATATAGACCTCCTCACTTTCTGGTGACACGTTTATATAAGAAAATTTGAGCACTTCTGGCATTACATGTTTTTCATTAAGATATTCATGTCATTTCTTTGTCTAAAAATAGATGGCTTTTTATGGGATGCAATCAGGCCAAACAGCTAATATTTAATTTTTAGTAATGATACAAATTTTTGTAGGCTATTTTAAATAAATTAGCGCAAAAATTCTTTGGAATTTGGTAAATTTTAGAAGTTCATGAATCTTGTCATACTATCCTGGGTAGGTTGGGGGAAGATCCAGTCTGACTAAATCTTAATGCATTCTATTTGGTTTCAGGTTCAAATCTTCCTAGAGCCATTCTCCAAACTGATTTTATGGCATCTAATTGTTATTTTTAATTTCTTTCTTTCTCAACTTATTCTTCTCAAATTGTTTGTTTCTTTCCTTATTCTTAACACTTAATTAGTTTTTTTTTTTTTTTTCAAATTAATCTTAATTATTTCCTTCTTCAAATTATTATTAGGCATTCTCCTGGATGAAAATGTTGACCTGGGTTACTACTGTTATATCCCCTCATGCAGTAGCCATGTTTAACCAAGGTTATCACCACCCTATTATAGCCATAATGAAATTAGTAAACCGTCAATTAGATATTTCCTCCCAGCAATGACTAACACAGATTAATTTTTTTTTTTTTTTGTCTTTTCTTTCTTTCTTTCTTTCTTTTTTTGCTGCTCATTGCAATGCTTACTTGCTTCTGTGCTTGGTGTTGTAGTATGCTTTCTATAGTGCTACTTGGGTTTGTCTTAGAACAAAAAAATGAATAATCATTGTATTGAATAGTACTACTGATGGAACACTGCTGACGACCTTTTGACTTTTCCTTAACATAAAACAGATTTTTTTGTGTTTAATCATTTCAACCCATGCAAGACAATAAAGCCACTAAGACATGCAGGATTACTGAGTGTGGGAGAATATGAGAAAAATACTATTAAGGAGAGAGAACAATAAAAAAAAAAAAAACAGGAATTAAGAAGACAGAAGATAAGATACAAATAAAATTCAGATATAATGTGCATGTTTTTATTTGTTCATTTGTTTTTTGTTTTTTCTCATTCGTAGTATTATACCATACTTCAGTTAAATGTAGATGACTGCTGCTGGATTGCTTTCATTGAATACAGGTAAAAGTCAAAATTTGAAATTCTGACTTTCAAGGCAGGCATATCCTCTCCCTTTGGAAACTATTTTCCTCCTACTGATATTGCCTTGTGCCAGACGTAGAGCTTAGAGTTCCCAAATAAGAAAATTTCATGAATGCTCACTTTTTATTTATTCATTATTGGGGGTCATTTTAATATATAATTAGTGGCTTATGCTAAGTTTATTATGGCACCAGTCCATAAATGAGGACCCCACTCTCAAATGAGAATGAAATGTAATACAGAAGTAGCAAGATGATGAAGGCCTTGAAGCTGATCTTTCTCCTGAGAGCTCAATGGGCACTTAATGAGCACTTAATGAGCTTGTAATTTTCAGTCCCTCAAAAACCAAGCTAGTATAATTTTATCATCGCCAATAAGACCCCAAGTTTCCTCCAGTCAGGATGGGCGGGTTTCACTCTCAATGAGTCTTCATGCTTTCAACATCATTTGGATCTCAAGTTCACTCCAAACATCAAATAGAACTCATATATCCAATTCATGGCTAAAAAAGCTAGAAAAATGGTTGCCTAGCTGTAGCACTCCAAGAAGTAATCAACAATATGTTTTACCTTTACCAAAAGTTAGATCCAGCCAAACATGGAGCATTGCTGCCATACCCAAGCTTGAGCTGTTCAAACCTCACTTTCCAGACTTGGTTGGGGTTCAAAATCGTTTACACAGTTTTGGTGGAATTACTTATTCTCCACTTTGCAGATAGTTTTGGGTATGATGATAAACTACATCCAGCAGCAAGGCCTCTGATCAGGATATTAGAGGTTTTTAGGACTTTGTAACCACCTCTTAATTGCTATTGTTCCCTGAGTCCACCCTGAGTCATGGCACATAGTAGTTCACTATGTGCCCATAGCTATGTGCCCATAGTTCACTATGTGCCCATAGCTGGGACCCTAACGGGTCCCAGCTATGGGCACATAGTGAACCCCCAAACAAAAACAAAACACTATGAAAGTATAAAAATACCAGCAATACATTTTTATATAGTAAAATTACCACCAATATATTTTATCTGTAATTGAAGGCATATATTTGCATTCAAAATATTTAAATTTCAGCATTAAATAACCCATAGAGCCTGATATGTCACTAAAAAAATCTACCAAGCAATACACTTTGCACTCTTTTTCCTCACATATACAACATAAAGCCTATCACTACTCTATTACTATTTCCATGGCAAATGTTCAGATGAGCTTCTTTCTTTAGTTCCACCAGTTCAGGCCTTTGTATCTCAGTTATGTCCTGCTACTTCCATAGACTCGAACCACCCTTATTTTCTCTATTTAAGTTCAATTCAACTTTTTCTCAAGAACTACCATTTTGTGGAACAGATTCCAACACCACCCGTGTGTTTCCGTGAACATTTTAATCTTGATCCCTTCAAGGTTTATTATCTCCCCCTTCTTATTCTTCTGCTATCCCCTCTTCCACTAACATTTCGTTCATCAATGCCATTCTAATTGTAACCTTCTACCTTGAGTGACTCTCAGGCCTTGTATTTAGTGAAATTTTTTTTTTTTTTTTAAATGGTCAGCGTCTTGGTAATCTTTAATCTGTGATGAAACGCCCATGATTGTCATCACAACTTTCTGTCGAATAATAACATTTTTGCAAGGGCCGTAACTCTTACTTATCGTAAATAGTTATCCCCCTTGATTTATTGAACTAAAATTTTATTTATTCTAAATCTTTTCATCTTGAATCAGCCAAAGGTGACCCTTCCAGAAAAATTTGGGAAAATCCACAGGTGTTCCTTGATCAAATTTATTGATAAATCTCAAATATTAGTCATGTATCTTTAATAGTTTTGAAATCAAAGGATCTTGAAATTTCACTGTATTTTTTGTGTTTGCCAAATAAGATTTTCAATAGACTTTTGACATTTATAGCTCCAAGGATATTGCATTTACAGATTTGAAATTTGGTAGCAATAGTTAATACTTACTATAGATGAAGGAAAAGAGTTGGTTTTAAGTTTGACACTGCCGTCCCAAGTATAAGGAGGAACATAGATTCCTATAGTCTTTCTTAATCTCCGACGATACGCACACCCGAACCGTACGACCGACTCAAGAACAAAAGAAAAAGATGGGACCCCCCACACACACCTGCGAGATTGCTCGTTTTATATCAGTTCTAACTGGCCAAAATTTGCACACGTTTCATGTCCGTGACTCATAAATACCCCCCCCCGGACGCTTGTGCTTTTATTGTTAACTTCTGGCACTCTGCAGGCGAAACGCTTTCACGCTCGTTTCAGATTCTAAGGTAGGCCATTTTTTTTCTCCTTGTTTGTCCAGCATTTCATTTAGCCAGGTACTGTTGCTACGGTTGCATAAGTGTCCACTATTCTGCTTATATATCACGCATGCCACTCATTGCCTCTTAGAATGTCAGTTCAGCAGAACCCACAAACTGCTGCCTTTCAGTTTCGCTACAATAGATTACAAAAAATATAAAGTTGGGCAGTTTAGAAATTTTTTGATATTTTTACTGCATATTTTATTTGTATTAAGACCATGTAAGTTTCATTTTCTGGACAAACTTCTGGTTAGGCTTAAATCATATTTTTCCACAACAACTTGTCATACTTAAATATGGTTCTTTTTTATTTTGGTACCTTATAAAATTTGATACTTAAGAAAATGGGGAGCTGAAAGTTTGCACCCGTATAATTTTGTTTGCAAATAAAGTAATTTTTGGTTTTATTTTATTTTATTTTTTCCATTCAGTTCTTTACTCTGAGTAGCTGTTATCTTGTTTTCTCTTGACCTATTAATGCCCTGTTTTGGTCCCATTTTTGGAACTTTTGGCAATAATGTTACAGAATCTAGGCAATTATGGAAAATAATGTAAATTTAGGAAGCGAAAAGTATGTCAAAATTCACCTAGCTAAAGCCTGAGCTACTTTGAATAAAATGAATGTAATCTGGAAATCTAATCTACCAGACAACCTCAAGCAGTGATTCTTTTGAGCTACTATAGAGGCAGTGTTAAAGTATGGTGCCACTGCTTGGACATTCACTAAAATCCTAGATTCTAAGCTTGATGGAACCTATACTCGGATGCTGAGATCTATAATTAACATCTCTTAGAGACAACATCCAACTAAATCGCCATCTCTGATATTTCTACAATGCAAATGCAGAATGCACTTTGCAGGACAATGCTTGCGAGCAAAACAAAAACTTGCAAGTGATCTACTGCTCTGGACACCTAGTCTTGGAGCAAGACAGGTTGGTCGCCCAGCAACAACCTAAATTGATCAGCTATGTTATGATACAGAATGCCACCCTAATGACCATCCAACCTTGATATAGGACTATGATGGTTGTGTGACAGGATCATGAATGTCTGAGATAGCTCGACTGAATAAATAATTGGAAATAATGTGTTACAGATAGAAACCCATAATTAAATTTTATATTGGGTAATAATGTTTTAATCAAATCAGCTGAATATATAGTCTTTCTTAAAACTAAGATTGATTTGTTTGTTTGATGGCATATCAACTCTTTATGGGTCATTTAATGCAAAATTTAATTTTCTTGGGAGCTTTGAAGTAATAAAATTATATATGTTATTCTGCTTTCACAATTGACTACATGGTAAGTGATACTCAGCTTTTGTGCGTATATATGTTTGTGTGGAAATAATTACTTAGACGTGATGATATGAGTTTTATGTTATCTTTTGGAATGCAGTTTGATTTTTTTTTTTTTTAATTTTTAGGATATTATATGGATTAATGTCATGAAAAAGTTCTTTCATAATAGTTGGTTTTAAATCTCTATTTAATGCCGAAATCTAAATATTCTGAATGCATTTCAGCTACAGTTAAAATGTATTGTAGATAATTTTACCATCAATAGGTGTTGTTGGTAATTCTTTTTATATAAAAATGTATTGTTGGTATTTTTATTATAAAAATATAATTTTATACTTTCATAGTGTTTTGTTTTTTGTTTGGGTTTTACCATAGCTGGGATCTTAAGAGGTGTTATCACCCCTGAGTGATAGTGGACCTGGGAATAATAGTAATAAAGAAGTCATTCCACACTCCTCAAAACTACCAATCTCCCAATCAGAGACCTTGCTGCTAGATGTAGTTTGTCATAACCAGGGAGATAAAACTAAGACAGACAATATTATTGTTTATAATCATGAGAAATAACTTTAATTTTTAATTTATTTATATGAGAAAAATATCATAAACGATTTTTTTTGCCAAACCCTTATTTAAGGATGATAAAATAAAGCTCAGTGCAGATGTTTATCAATCCAATACATCCAGCTGAGTAATTCTGAACCTGGTAATAATAGTAATTTTAAACGAACCTGAAATACAGCATTATTTACATTATTCAGACTGTTATCCTTATCTGCATTGCCATATTTACAATATTTTGGCCATTGTATGCTCTGGCCTTCTTCAGGTGATTAGAATTTCGAACCAAACGCTTTATTTTGTACATCGGGGTAGATTGTTCTAGTTCCATGTGCCATGCCTCTTCCAGATGTCTCAGTTATTTCCCTTTAACTCAACTCTACAAGTCTTTTTGTTCACCACATACAATGGCCAGGACGTTGTGAATATGGCAATGAAGATGAGGATAACACTCCGAATAACAGAAATAAGGTAAGTAATCATAATACCTCATCTCAGCGATATAGACAGAACTTGAAATAATACTGAAGAAAATGACTTTTTTCTACCTTTACAAGGAAATTGAACTCATCAGACTTTTTATAAATGATGAGGGCAGTGCTCCATTACTGCAGTATTTGTGAATATATATTGACGAGTGATTTCACTCTGAATTTCTTGGATGAGGCGTTATCATTACTTGCACACAGTCCATTGTCTTTGTTGATATTATCATAATGTTTCAGCCATCCGGCCCTCATCAGGTGCTAGTTGATCCAGTGCTGAATCCTTTATTTAATGTTGTCTAGTAATGACCCAATGAAACTTCTTCATTTATGTACCAGGGCATTGGCGATCATGGCCCTCCACATCTTCCTGTCCCTTATACCTCTTAATAAGTCTTGTCTTTTTGTTATTTCTCCCAAACCCTGTTCTGCCATCTTGCTTTCCATCTTTCCCCCAATCTGTCTTGTGAGTATCAGATTTTCCAAGCCCTTCTTCCTCATTACATGCCCCAGAAATTTTAACTACCTCTTCCTGATGTTAAGTATAAGTTTCCTCTTCTCTCAAACCTCATCATTGCTCACATGTTTGGTCCATGGTATCCTCAGCATCTTACTTGCAAGTTCAAATCCTGCTGGAGAACGCATATTTTTCTTTAATAAGATTTCTTGAATAGTCAGGCCGGTAGATGAAAATAAATATACTGTTTAATAAATAAATGGAGCATCTGCTCAAATATGAATATTCACTAAAAATAACTGCTAAAATCTGTTAGATTAATAAATTAAAAAATATATTACTTTAGAAAAAAAGACCACATATAAAGACTTTGATTTTATGCACTTCTTATGAAGTAACCTTTCAAATTGCTAAATCTTAAAAGGCGTACACAGTCTGTGAGACACAAGTCAAAGTCTATATACATATTGTCGATGAAATTGTGGAGCAAAAAATTATTGAAAATTGGCTCAAGTGTCACTTTCTGTTGATGGTCTAGCTCCTTGTTTCTCAACCAGTATTCCCCCAGAACCCTAAGGTTCTACAAGAGGTTGCTAGGGCTCTACAAAAACTCATAAATATGCTAATGCATTTTTGAGTCATTTTTGTTTAATCTTATATTCATAATTTTACTATACACATACAGCATATTGTTGGAAAATCCTTGGCTATTATAATACAGGCTTCAACCTCTTATATTATTTAAAATTATAGTAATCATAGTAAATGTGTGTATAGTATTACCATGGAACCACCTTCACTGGTTAGTGGACAGAACCTCTACATGATGGATCCATGTATCATTGAGTGACATGCATGGCATGCATGTATTATGTTTACCATGTAAACTACAATAAAAATATAAAAGCGATATTAGTAACGGTATATAATAGTTTCTATGCAGATGCTTCCTGAAACATGAAAACTATTTCCCGTCCTGGGTATGATGATAAACGATATCCGACAGCAAGGCCTCTGATAAGAAGGTTTTGAGGGGCGTGGAACCACCTCTTAATTGCTAGTGTTCCCAGGTACACTCTAACCCGGGGTAGTAGCACCTGTTAGGGTCCCAACTATGGGCAAATAGTTAACCCCCAAACTGGAGTCAAAACACTATGAAATTGTAAAAATAGGTTTTAATACCAGCAATACATTTTTGTAAAAGAAATATTACCAGAAATACTTTTTGGACAAAAATATTACCAGCAATAAAAATCTTGTCAGCATTAAATAACCCATTGATGGTAATATGCTGTAAACCAAACCAAACCTATTTCAAGATTTAGGTTAGAAATATTAGCAAATGCTGCTCTATCTTGACAGATCCATAATTTAACTTTAAATATAAAAGCACAGTTCATAGAACAGGTTAAGTTAGGAACATATTTTTCTTTGCAGCCTGATGATTGCGCAGACATTAGTTATATGACAATTCTTATGTACGCGTACTTCAAACATGAGGCAGACTTAAAAGAAGTCCCCACCCTCTGCTTCCCTACCAACAAATTTTCTGTCATAAATCCTGTAAGTTCAAATTTAAGAATTGATTATTTAATCATATGGGAACTGATCATCAGCAATTTCTGTTACATACTAATGTATATTGTATATGAAAAGTCTTATCAACATAATTATAGCTAAGCAGCATGACTACTGATTGACTAACTCTCATGCTATAAAGACGTTGGGCCCAAGGGGCACCTTGTACCCTCCAGCTTTCATGGCTTTAGCAGAGCATCAGAACATCCCCACCTTCCAGTGCCAGATCTTTCTATAGTAGGCCCTGATGGATGATGTCCTTCCTGCAGCTGTGTGATCTTCTGCAAGCTTGTCTCCAATCTGCAGATGGCATGTCAAACTAGTATATGATTCTGGTGGGGTGGTCATCAAATCATTGCGGGATGTGACTGAACCAACAAACACAATGCTGAGCGATGATGCAGTGGATGCTTAGCTGACCGGTCCTCTAGCAGAGCTCTGCATTGGACACAAGATTCAACCAATACACCCCCATGATAGTCCGAAGGGTGCAGGACTTGAAGCCATGGATGAGAGAGGGAGGAGTGTGGAGGTCTTACTGAGAGACCGTATCTTGGTGTAGAGTCACCACCAATAACCTAAGTAGGTAACGCCAACAAAAATCGTGTCAAATATATTAAAAATTTAAAAAGTGGCTTCTTATGGCTTTTCTTACTTTCATAACAAGTATAAGATCACAAATTTGTGACTTGCATAGAAAAGAAATAATACTTTTAATTTATTGAAGTTTAATTAAATGACTACAAAATCAAAGTTTTTCTTTAAATGACAATAAACAATGGCAATTATTTTACTGAAAGAAAACTTGATATTGTAAACAAATGAAAAAATCTATTAAAAATAATCGTAACTTCTAGACAGTTTTATAGAAAATAATTACTTTAATCTTTATTTGATTTAACTATTCCCTAAATTTCCCAGTGTTTATTTAAAATATATTAAAAAATGTATATTTATAACATGAGTGGCTCACATCCGTCAGTAATAGTCAGTTAATTTTGGTGAGTGGTTGATATTTGTTTTACTGGCTGATAACAGACATGCAACAGCTGTGAAGCAAATGCCTCACCCCATCAGTTTATAAGTGTGGTGGCCTATAATAAAATGAAGTGTAATAAAAATTGTAGAGATTGTTTTATTTTAAAAAAAAAAATCATTACTTTTGAAACACATTCTGTCACATGAAATCTTTATTATAATAAATATCAGAAAAACATTTACTAATTTTTTTGGTCTCAAGTAATAAAACATTTTTGGTGAAAATGGTTATATATAAAATTATATATAATTATATATAAAATTTTCACTGAAAAAACTTCGGAAGCAAATTATTTTAATTTCAAAATAGAAAAGAAATGTCATAGACAAGTGAAGTATATAGAAAAATATTTACATTGAATCAATGAGAAAAAGTTTTGCATGGAAGACAAAGACAAAATATTTCCTTGGTTTGAAAACAAACATGTGAAATCTATAATATTTAACCTAAAAAGTAAACCTTTAATTAAATAATCTACTTCTGGGCCATATTTTGAAAGTGTTGTGATTGTGAATCCACCCACAACTAAACAAAAGTTGAGAAAGATTTTTAAATATAAAATATTTTTATTTTTACAACTGAATTTTTCTCGGTGTCTATGAGTATAAAAGTTTCTGTGCATATTTGTTTATTAGGATGAAAAAAAAAACATGATTTCTTGATATATATATATATGTCAGAAAATAGAGGCAAGGAACAAAGTGAAGAGGTAAGTGTAAGTATCGCGTAGCTTGGTGTGGAAGAGTGTACGTGTCATATAGCTAGGTGATATATGAAATATTTTTATTTTCATGTTTTCACAACTAAATTTTTCATAGCATGTATGAGTGTTTTTACAGTCCTTGTTTGTAGTTGTTTAAAAAGAAATATGATTTCTTTGCATGTATGTGTGAGAAAAAAGAGGCAAGGAAAAAGTGAGAAGGTAAGTAGAAGCGTCACATATCTTGGTAAGGAATAGTGTACATGTCACATAGCTAGGTGAGCAAGACGGGTGAATGTGTAAGAGAATCTCTGTTAAACCGTAGTGTTGTGAGTCTTTTACATATGTTGCCATTACTTCTTGTTACTGGTTTGACTGGCCTAGTTACTTTGCTTATATATTCTCTAAAGGGATCACAAAGCATGTATTTTATTGTCGGCTGGAACACAACCCATTGGTTGAAAATTGATAAATAATTAATTTGAAAGCATTTATTAACCGAAAGTATGTGTGAATCCTCCAACTCAAAAAACATTTTTGTCATTTGATGATTGACTGTTTTGATGTTTATTTCTGTCTTCGCCCCACAAGTGCAGAGTTTTCATTGTCTTCATCTTCTATAAAATAAAGTATTTTATAATGATCATGATCATAAAGTTTGTCCTGGAAACTGCATATTGCATTTGTCTATATTCTATTAGATATTCTTGCCAACAATATCACTTTGTAATATATTGTTTAAATCTTCAACAAATGTGGGTAGAAATTTCTTTTGAAAGTCATGTAGGAGCATGTCATAGCTACAACAAAGCAAGTTCAAGAATGATGGAAATTGAATATCAAATTATTAAATTGATATAGAAAGTTACAAAAAAACAATCTCTATTAAAAAAAAACCTCAAATGAATTTTTAAATCTTCAAAAAGACCGACATTTTATTTTCCTTTCCCCCCCCCCCTCTTAGATTAAGGCGTCTCTAGTGATTTCTGTGTTCTGGATATCATTTGCTTTTCTGAAATTTATAGAGAGACTACTTTAAAAAGAAATTATTCTCATTTCCTGAATGTGCCTTCCAAACAAGTAAAATTTTCTGCATATAAAAAAAGACTATAAAAAGGATATTTTTCACTTTTTAGATTATAAAAATAAAGAAAAAATGAAAATTCTCTAAATGTAATAGTTTTTAGCAGTATGATACTAACTGAAACATTCCATGTACAATTGTGCATTATTTGCACCAAATTGTCACCATTTTTCACCTCTTTTCTTCCAGAATTATGCATGTAGACATAGCACTGTCTTTTGGCACTTGTTCTTCCAGTATTATTTGAAAACAAAGGGTTCAGATGACCCCAAGAGTTGCTAATCATTTAAACGCAAATCATGAATGAGCAATGCACATTTTGTTGGAAAAAGTTAAAATCAATTCATGATATCTGCTGATCTCCAAAGAAATCAATGATTCTCACTGTTGAAGACTTAATAAAGAAAACTAATTTGGTCATTTACTTTATTTTTTTTTATTTTTAAGATGTACCTTAATTTCTTGGATGAGGTGTTCTCATTGTATACGTTTAAACTAATATCCTCATCTTTGTTGTTGTCATCACAATGTTTTGGCTGTTGTGCCATCTGGCTTTCTTCAGGTGTCTGTCAACCTGGATAAGCTTCAAGGAATCTTGAACTGAGCCCTTTATTTAATTTACAGGTATCGATTGTTCTTATTCTGCTGTTCACGTCTAGGGATTTCTCTGGGCCACATGAAAATTTGCTTATACCTCACCAACTTTTATGTGATAAAAAGTACATTTAAAAATAAGAAAACAGAGGGTTAAAGGGAGATAACCATGGATTTGAAGTCAGAACATTATTGTTGATAACACTGTCCTCCAATTTGCAGACCCTAGTTACTATATTCTTAATACTTAATATAATGCAAAAATATCACAATGATGAAATCAGTCAATAATTTTTTTTATACAGGGACTCATGCAAGCAATTACAAGTAATCCATAATAATATTTTAAATTTTGAAATCATATTTATTTTCGGAATATGAATTTTTGAAACTGATTTTTGATTGTCTCCCAATCATTCTGCCTTAACTACTATCCTCTTCTGCCACACATATGAGGCACGTTGCACTTGTTTGGGAACCACTGACCTAGTGAATGAAAATATTCATTCAGAAATTTAGTGACACGATTTTGAGTTTAATCACCGGGCCACTTAAACTCAGTGGAAACAGTGCAAGCAATAACTGAGCAGCACTAAATAATGGCAATTGTGATAATAACAACCAAGATGAAGATATGTGTCTGAATGCTAATAATGCAAATAGCTTGGCTTGTAGAATTCTCTGTGCAGAGAAGTCTGGCTTCTTGTTTTAAAGTGGAAGGGTACTTTAGCATGGGTAATGTTTGCCGATTTAGCCTGATTTCCCATTGCTTCTCAGTAGCAAATTTGGTCTTTGCTGAGTGCTCTGTACTTGTAACCTTGTGCCAAACTAAGCTACCCTTAGTAAATAATGTTACTGTTTGACCACTTTATGAGACTTGGCATTAACAAGTCCTGTTCCAGGAGGCCATCCTTTTCTAGACTACATCTTACCCATTATATATACTGGAGATATTTTATATATATATATATATATATATATATATATATGTGGTGCAGTTCAATTTATATTACAATGAATCATTCATACAAAAAGTAGATTAGTAAAATGGCGAAATCCTTTCACAAACAAAATTTTAAATGTGCATTAACCTACGAACCACTCGATGAATGTTATGATCATTGTTTTTAAAAATTATAAACTGTATAAGGTCTTTCTTTAATACGCAAGTACTTTCAACTGTAAATTCAGTCATCCTCAGGCATGGAAATTATTTTGTTTTTGGTAAAATTCAAGTCGGATCTGAGACAAAAAAATTAAATGTGAATCAGAATGTTTTTTTTGTTTTTAAATGTGTTATTGTTAACGGATACAAACTTTTGGAGCTTGCAGTCAACGCTAAGGTCGAATTTTTTTGAAAATTTAAGAGTGCGTTTTTTTTACTAATATGGCTATTTGAGAATTTATATTTTTTTCTAGGAGTATGAATGATTCATTGTAATATATATATATATATATATATATATATATATACACACACACACACTTAAGGAGGGTATGGTTAATGCCTGAGGCAACTGGACAATTTTAGGTATTGCTTTCATGTACTTGTGTCAGACCTGTTGAGATGTAAGTAAACAGCTAGTCTTAAGAACACATGACAATAAAAACAATGAATCATGTGTCTGCAGATTTTTATAACTTTCAACAATTAGCAAATTTTTATTGTGCAATTTGATAATGAAATTTCAGCATTACTTTCAACCAAAAGATTATATTCCCTTTTTATGGCTGGATGAGAAATCTGTTTATACCATTGAGAAAACTATGATGATGGAGAATCAATTGTTGGAGCTGACTGCAAAAATTACTAGTTTACCTTGTGGATTTGCCAATGCCCTTTACAATAAAGGAAGTACGCATATCTCAGTTATGAAACTGTGAGGCCAACTCATTGTATATAACAGTAAAGCTTAAGAGAATAACCCAGATTTACTCCTTGAAGGATTTGCATACACACACACATTCAAACTATCATCTGACCACATGAAATGAGTGTCATAGAAAAAGTGAAGGAGTGAAGTTGGCAGTGACAGGGCAACCCTGTGGGTGGTTTGTTTTTATTCTGGGAGAAGCTTCTGTGTGTCTAGTTGTGATCATCCTTTTGCAGACGAAACTGTGTTGTTTACTCTCTGTAATGCTACACTGAAGTAAACAAGACAAAATGCTATACTAGAAACTTGAAGTAACAGAAATGTGGCTCTACAGAAGGATATTGAGAATACCATGGACAAAACGTGAGTAATAACAATGTTTGAGAGAAAATGGAAATGAAAAGGACACTTATACTTAGCACCAGGAAGAGACAGTTGAAATGTCTAGGGCACATAATGAGAAAAGAGGGCTTGGAAAATTTGACACTCATATGATAGGTTGAAGGCAAGAGGGACAGAAGAAAACAATGCACAAACTACCTAGTGAGCTTGAGTAAATGGTGGAGCAAAGTTTAGTGTAGATAACAGAAAGATAAAATTTATTAAAAACTATAAAGAACAGGAAATCGTGGAGAGCCATGATCACCTACCTCTGGCAAATAGAAGAATAATAATGATACACTGACTGCTGATAAGGAATAGATGATGATTTGCAAAACTTATCCTGCTTTTTCTTCTGGAATATGATAAAAGCAGAGTATCCCCAAGCTGCTGAAATAACAGTCTGGCTAAATGGAAGTAATATTTCAACCTGGAAACCATTCCTGATCTAAGGATGATCATTTTTACATCCATTTCAGCAGGTTGTATATAGATCCAGTGGACAAGTAACTTAGGTCAAAATTCCATAATCTACAGTCCGTATAGAATAACAGTTTATGTTTAACAATGACACGGTTAGCTAAACCAAACTTAATGACTTTATGCTTGACTTCTATGATTAGCTCTTTAGAAAGACAGAATTTCAGGTCATGTAATCTATATAAAATTCTCATGCAATGACTCTTAATCAATAGTTTTCAAAGCTCATCTACCATTTCTTTTAACATAATTCTATAAGACAGGCTTCTCAGCCATCAGTGTAATTAAAACAAAATACAATAGCATCCAATCTCAATTACGTATGGCATCATACTTATTATAAAACCCAGGTTTGTGTGTGTGTCTGTACATTTATATATTGGATTGGATTTCCTACATTTTTCAACCGATTTCAACAAAACTTCACAGGACTACGTAAAATTACCTTGCGGTGGTTCTGACAGCGCCATAAATTGGAAAAATACAATTGTTTTTGCACAAAATCAATTTGAAAACAATTAAGAGGCATCACAAGAATGAAAGGGGGACAACTCATATCGAGTTATACTTATTATAAAACCCAGGTTGTATATGCACTTGTGTGTGTTCATTTATATATGGGATTGGATTTCCTACATTTTTCAACCAATTTCAACAAAACTTCACTTCTTTTTTTTTTGGCAGGTAGTGTTTCTTATTGTCTTGCACACTTTTTTCTTTATTTTTATATTCAGAATGCTTTAAAAATTCCATTTACAAGACAATTGTTTATAATAAAATTCTATTCAATCGGTAGACTCATAACGATTGAAAACAATGTCTTGTTTGGGTTTGACCAATTCGTAAAAAAAAAAAAAAAAAAAAACTAATAAAGACATGCGTGTCCGTCAACCTTAAACAATAATCTTTGTCAATTTTATTTTTCAGTCTTTATGATGGTCAATACTTGATCTCTCTCTTACTGTTACATCCCCGGGCAATGCCGGGCTCTACTGCTAGTTTTCACTAAACCCAAGATCAGACAACATAAAGAACCAGACTGCTTTCACATAAGAAATGTATCAATATTTATTATTGTTCTCAATCTCCTTTACACATTTGCCTTCTTATTAGATAAAATATTTTTGATATTTTTGCATTATTTTACAATGTTGTATAATTCATTTACAGATAAAGTTTTAACAAAATTAAATTTCCCATTTTTCCACAGACATGCTCCAGTAGAGCATATCTTTGCCAAATTGCTCCACTGGTCCCTGAGGAATTCGGCAGGTTGATTTTTCACCTTTGAGTCATTTCGTTTCAATCAACAAGGGTCTGACTATTACTGACACCTATTTTTTCAAATTTAGTACACTTATAGAGCTTAATGATAGAAATTAAATGGTACCTATTTTAAATCTCTAAGGTCAAAGGATTCCCTAGATATGACCCTTTCACCCTTGCCAAAAAGGTTAATGTTGAAAAATAGACACAGTTTAAATATCAATATCTCACTTGTTTTTTTGACTTACAAAGCTAATTTATATACCATTCTAAAGTGCTTAGATAACTCTAAAAGGTGATCTACTTATTCTTTTGTTTTAAGGTCAAATAAGATAATTTGACCTTAAATTTCTCAAAAAACATATCTTTAATTTTCTTTTTTAAATTTGACAACAACTTTGTATGCTTTATGGCAAGATATGTACAAAATTTTGTGGTGGACTTTTGACTGTGGCCTGAATTACAAGGGTTTTAATGAGTTGGGCCAAATTCAAAATGGCGGATTTTGGTATCTGCCACTATATGCTAACATTTTCATATCTTCCAATATGGTCAAGTTGTATATCTTTAGAAAGCTCTTTGAATGTGGGTTAATATTCACATAAGAACTAGGATCATAAAATCAACAGAATTTGTCTTGATGGTTTTGTTTACATATTTATTATACAACAAATAGATTTTTATATGAGAAAGTGACATTTAAAAAAGTGTCATAAATTAATGTTACGATAACATAAAATAATAAGAAAATATCCAACAAATGACATTAATGGCTAACAAATTTTTGTTGATATTTGACATGGTACACAAAATGCATCAAATTTACAGTATTTTTATATATATTTAAAAAAATTTGATCCAAAAAAGTAATACATTAAAATGAATAAAAAAAAGATTTCTAACGTTTATAAAGAGATTAACATGCAAACATATTTTTCTTTTTGGAATACATGTTTAAATAGAAAATAAAAATTGGAATATGCAAAGCACTTACTTTTTCACTCAAATTTGTTGTGATGGCCAATGTTGATTTTATCTTTTTTAAGTTTAAGGTTATTTCAAGAATTTCTCTTTCCTTAAATATTTGAAGCTTTTTCCATCTCAATTTTCGTGAAGGTGTTTTTTTTTTTTTTGTTATTTCGTTTAGTTTTGTTGTGATTTCCATGCATTATATTTTGAGGAGAGAGGAAAAGACCAACTATAATTGTCACTATTAGTCATCAATGGCAATACAAACCAACTAGTACACGGCTGAGAGCAGTACATACTGTGGCCTCGGGGTTGCCCACCAGAAATACATTTTTTTTTTTTTTTTTAAGCATTTCATCCCAAGCAAGGCGGGAAGCCACTAGCACACAATGGGTTACAGAAGATTTGGAGCGAGAGCAGATAGGAGTGATAGAGGAAAGGATAAGGATAGTGGATAGATCAAGGCAACTGGAGATGCCAATTGACATTTCATTTGAATATTTGAAGATTATAGCTATTGGGGAAACAGGAACAGGGAAAGGAGTTCCACAGGCGAGAGGTGCAAGATATGAAGCTATTGGAGTAGAAGAGACGGCTACATTTAACAGTTTCAAAAGTGAAAGGGTGAGATCAAGATGCCATCCTCGTAGGACGCTTGAATTCATGAAGTCTGGGAACCAGCAAAAGCAGCTCATCAGAGCAATTACCATAAAAGTATTTGTAAAAAAGACAGTGAGAGGTGATGGCAGGGAAAACTATCTATGTATGACATGTCATTACAGATACTCCGATATTATGTGACAGTTAGAGCAGCCTCTCTAAGCGCTACCAAAGAGTTGGGCTCTAATAACCAGTCGGAAGCAGCAGCCAGCAAACTGCCAAACCAGTGTCCTCATAATGGAAAGCCACTGGTTAGTGTGATTACCAAATAGTTAAGACAGTTAAATCATTGTGACTCTGGTAAGAGAAAAAAAGAAATAGAATCAGTAAACCATATCCTGAACAGGGAACAAGGGATGAATCTCTACACCTGTTCAATAGACATAGGAGTGCAGACCAGACGATGTAAGGAAAAAAACTAAAGAAAAAAAGCACATAAAATACAGAAGAATTAAAATTATGACTTAGTTCTGAAGATATTATGCAACTGTTGATCAGACCAGCCTCTCTAAGTGTGACCAAAATTATTGTGGCCCTGATAGGAGGAGTAAAGAGAGAACCAGTAAGTCATATTCTGAACAAGGAACAAACTTCTACTCCTGTTCAATAGACATGGAAGAAGTGCGGCCCAGATGATAGGTGAGCCAGTCTACTACCAACTAAATTAGTTGTATGTCAGCCACTGAAAATAATAAGTCATCTGCAAACAAATGCCAATTTTCAAATTATATATATATATATACACACACATAATTTAATGAAGCAAATTAAAATCCATCTTAAATCCTAATGGTCAGTGGTGCAGAGTAACTTAACAGTTTGATAATTAATAGCAATGGAGGGAACAAAATACATGGAAAATCAGATACAAAAATAATAAAAAATAAGAATAAAAATCAAAATCAAATTAATACAAGAATAATTAACACAGACATTTCAACATTTAAAACAACAAAATAGTATAAGGCACTGTATCTTACAAGCACTGCTTCATTCCAATTTCTAAATTTGACTTTTTTGGGACGAGGCAGGCAGGCTTTATTCTCAATAGTGATTTTGGAGATTTTAGACAACTCATCTAAAATGGTCTCGGTTTTGCACGGCCAGAGTCTCTACCTTCAGATGAGTGATGGAGGGAGTTGGCTGGGGTGTTTACCAAAGAGACACTCACATACTAGGTGGTGGTACCAGTGTTAAGTATCTTTTACCTGGTGGTAGTAGGGGTATGAAGGTTTTTTCGATTGGTCATTTACCTCTGCAAACTATAAAATTTTCCTTCAACCATATCTGAAGAACTATAAAACTTACTCTCATCCATACTTGACCAACTATAAAATATGTTTACAACACTATCAATTTCACTGTAAATGACCCACAAGATGTTGAGGAGCCGTTAAACACAATCAATCAATCAATCACTATGCAATAAACCAGAGTTCTTAATAAAAAGATGTGTGAGAAAATTATTTAAAGGAACAAAAGTGCAAAATTAATAAATATGGTCATGTCAGTAATCTTGGGAAGGCTCAAAAAATTTCCTAAAAAATAAAGAAAAGATAAATTTTTCTTTTACTGCCATTACCACCCACCCTCCCCTAAGAGTAAAAAAAAAATTATATATGGTTACATATTCAAATTAAAACACTTTTTATCATAATAATTTTGGTAACTTTCATTCTTGGATTTGTTTGAAAATAACTAAACCTTTTTACATGCATTTATCATTTGGGCTCATAGGGTAAATGTCTAACAAGATTTGTATTCCTACTCCATTAAAATCTTAAAATTTTTCATTCATAATGCAAAACAGATCCATTCAGTTACCAGAGTTGTATATTGTTGTGATAATTTTTTTTTCTTGTTACCTCAATGTGACACCAGCTTTCTCTGTTCCTTCACTGAACTACTAAATAACCCAACTTACTCTTCAACACAACAATTTTTGGCTTTCCCTTTTTTTCATTGTTTGGTTTAATATTATTGCAACATCTAAAAATTTTGTCCATACAAACATTCACTCATCAGCAGGTGTGGTTAGGTTTAAAACTCCAATGGTCTAGTAAATTAAAGCATTAGTTGGTGAATTTTATGAAATAGTAATTGTGTATTCAATCAAGACAAGCACCAATTTATTAGGTTGCTGTTGTGCAGTATGTATTTGGACTCAGTGGAATTGGGCTAAGCAATAACCGAGCAGTACTAAATAAAAACTAAACAAGATATCCCTTGACATGGTCAGCAGAATAAGAACTAACTTTTAGATTGAATAAAGGGTTCAGTAATAAATTCTCTGAAGGTTAATCAACTCAACAAGCACCTGATGAAGGTTAAAGGACACATAGGCTAATAACATGATAACAGCAAAGATGAGGACAATAGTAATGATGACCCATCATCAAAATTCAGAGAAATATTCTTTACATTTCTAACTCACACATTCTACAAAGGTTGACCCACCACATGGACGTAAAAACATTTAACATTAGAATCTCCTTTGTCATATAAATGAGCATGTTTATTAAAAAATTATTCTTCAACTTCCAGTAGATTGTACTCAAGGATAAAAGAATCAAACTAACGCTTGGTACCTTTTATCCTTGTTTAGAACAAAGAAGTAACGTACCTTTGCCTCAGCCCTTTTAATAAATTTGTCAAATCATTCAATTAGTCATTGTCATAACTTCTCCACTCACACTTGCCTCCAGTCTTTTTTATCAACTGTCCGAAAAAAAGAAAAAAAAAAATTATATATAATATATATATATATATATATATATGACACCTGCTTACTCATATATCATGGTGTTATGAGTGAAAAGCATTTAATCTGATATTGTTCAATTAACACTTTAATATTTTTTTTTTCCAGGTAGACAGTGGAAACCGGTTGCTTGTTTTTTGTTTAGTGGTATATCAACACCTCTGGAATATTTAATGCTAAAATCGAAATATTTTTGTATACAATTTTATTTTATTTTTGGGAGATAATAATGGTTTAGTGATACCAGTCTTACTAATTAACCCATAGCTGAGGGAGAGAAAAGATGAATTCATACTTTCCAAGGATATTTGCCCATAAGTAAATATAACAAACCCAACTGGAATTGGAACTCTGCTCTCTGATTAACAATTCTGTCATTATCCATTACACCACCTTGCACATTCAAGCTTACAGAATCTGGTATTCCCGGATGGTCACTTGTCTAAGTACTGACCAGGCTCAATGTTGTTTAACTTAGGTGATCATATGAGAACCGGTGTTTCAACATGATGCAGCCATACACTTCAGTGGAAACAGGGTGAGCAATAATGGAGTAGGACAAAAAAAAAAATGGCAAAATATCCCTAGTTATGGACAATCACTCCCCTGACCCATACATTAAATAGTTCAGTTTAAAATTGCTTTAAGATTACTCTTTTATGTGATTCCTTGCGAATCCTCATCACCACTTTTGTGATGTTGGTCAGCTTAGCTTGGCACTTTTGTTATATCAAAAGAAAGCTCGCTATCACTTCCAAAAATGCTTGTTATATTCGAGATTTTGTTGTAATAATGCCTTCCAATAATAGCTGCACTAGTAATACTTGTTCAAGTAGTAATCGCCAAATAGGATAATGATCAGAAGAGAATCGTAATCCGTATAGTAGTTGAGCAGTAGTGGATAGACAAGAAGAATGGACAGTGATCATATAATCATGCTACTTTCTATTTATTCACTTCCTTTATGATCACATGATCTACTTAATAATGGAATCACTCATGTTATTCACTGGCGATTTAGTTTCAAACCTCAGTGTTGGCAATGACACTTACTCTTATACAACAATCCTGATTCACAGACACATGATGAAGGCTAGGAGCACGATGGCTGAAACATGACGATAACAAAAATGAAGACAGTAGTCTGAATGGAAATAATTTTAATAATACACTCCATCATGGTTATGTATCAAAGTGCAATTAAACTGAAGTTTTAAAACATTGTCCTGTAACACAGAATTGACATTGATGAAGTGGCAATTAAATGTTGAAAATAAATTTATGGCTATTCTTTCAATACTCACCATGTTCTATATTGCTGGATAATTGTTGATGATATTTTATTGATGATGTCTATGGTACTCTGTGGAAACCAATAAAAAAGAAATGTTATTCCATTTAAATCTTGTTTCTATCTGTATTTTTGGAGCAAGTAGTTATCAGTGTTTAAATTATATGTAGACTATTATCCTCATCTTTCTTCTTATCACAACCTTTTCACTATCGTGCCCTCCAGCTTTCATCAGGTGCATGTTAGTCCCGGTAACCTACAGGGAAATTCTCATTGAACCCTTTATTTAATTGACTGGAGTTGATTTTTCTCATTCCACTGCCTATGTAGTGCGATATCTTGTGTACTTATTGCTTGCACTATTTCCACTGAGTTCAAGTAAACTCTGACCAGTATGAGAATTAAACTCCTGATTATTATATGATCAAATTCACAAACCAACACTTTAATCCACTAAGCTAGGCTTATTATTGATACAAGAGGGTTATTGATATTTATTTCTGTGAAAACCAGCTTTGCAAAAAGAATATACTTTTGCTACCATCACTGTTCCTATCATGATTTTGTTTAGTTAATGATTCAAAAGGACAAATATTTTATATATTCATTTTTGGCTGATATGTATGTGACGTGTTGTTTGAAATCATTTGAGTACAAGTCTCCTTTTCTTATTAAGAATGATATTATTGTTATTATTAATAATAATAATCAGAGCAGTAAAATATGAGAAAATCAAATTTCAGAAATAATGGAATATTTAAAAAAAAAAAAAAAAAAAAATAACTCTAACAAGTCAACAAGAAACAATTTATTAGGTTACAATTATTCACACAAGTTCATTGGTACTCGAGAGAAACAGGATGTGTAGATGGTGTAATGGCGGCAGCTCAGAATGAGAAATTGGAGAACCAGGTTTGAATTCCAGTTGTGTTTGTTGCATTCAGTTACATACGAATACCCTTGGAAAGGTATAAATCCATCTATCCACCTTGGCTATGGACAAAATAATAGGACTTGTATCTGTATAATCATTATCTTCAAAAAATTGTTAATGAAACATTCTGTTATACCTGACGTACCTATTCTATTATTAATAGACTCTCCCACACATAATAAGTAGTAGTAGTAGTAGCGGTCGCCAGTTGGGCTCAGTGGTGAGTGAGTCTGTCCGATATTAAAGTATCAACCATCACAACTAGATTGCTGCGTCATTAACTCTTATTTCAAGTTCCTGACATTTTGTACGTCGAACCTAATTTAGGACGACTTATTGAGATACAAACCTCCACTGTGAAAACTACTCTACAACATTGGCGACGAGGGATTCGTAATTCACATGGGAAAAGAAAAATTTTTCGTTTACTCTACAACACATTCATTCCCCAAAAAAGAATATATTTACAATCCAAAACTTGTTTTGTCTTTAAATATCCCACAGAGGGTTGATAAACTGTAAAAAAAAAAAAAAAAAATCAAATGGATTATCTGAGACTCATTTTTTTAAATTAGCATAATTCCCCATGTGTAATACGCATTTTTTTCTAAAAAAAATAATAAGCAAAATCAAAGGGTGTGTATTATGCACAGATACAAAAAAAAAACTTCAAAAAATTGTCGATTTATGTTGCAAAATGACTATCCACCACAAACATAGGACAATTTGACACTAGTATTTGGTAATTGCACCCATAAGATATCAAATATAATCATATGTACCTAACAATACTTACAAATGTAAAATAAAATAAGAATTATCATGAACTAAATTAGAATAATATTATTCTATGTTTAAAACAATTTTTTGTGAAAAACAGTAGATTGTACATTTTATTGAAACAAAAACAGGTTAATGAGTCAGTGCAGTAGGCACAATATAAGTATTTCCATTTCCTTTTAGAATCATGATGGTCATAAATTTTGATGAATATCTTCAATTACAGCTTGAATAAGAGCAGGGAATGCTGGCCATATTGAAATTAGAGATGTACAATTTATAGGGTTTGATTACTAAACAAGGGGTGCATATTATGCATGAGTAGAAGCATTTTCCCACACTTTCAGCAAAACTTTAGGGGTGCATATTATCGATGAAGGCATATTATACATGGGGAATAGACAGCATGTGTTACATGGTTTCTTGAAAATAAAAGTTTCCTTTTAAAAAAGAAAAAATCATGAAGCATTTGAATTGGTAAGTATTAAAGAAAAAATAAATTAATTTGCAGCTTCAAGTATGCCATATAACTTTTCACTTGCAAAAATGTTCTCTATTGAGAAAACATCTTTTCTGTTACAATTTTTACAATGAGGAATTATTATTTACACTCAGACTATTGTCCTCATCTTTGTTGTTATTATCACAAATGTGATAATAACAACAAAGATGAGGACAGTAGTTCAAGTGTAAATAATGTAAATAATTTTTTTTTTTTTTTTTCATCATAAAATTTTAAAGAAAGAATTTCATTGTTTTCTTGAATTGTCATTAAGTAAATCTGATGTAAATGCTTAGAAAATTGCACAATTCAGTAATTGCTGAACTTAAAATGAATATGGAAGAACGATTTAACAATATTATCAACTCAAAGTTGCATTATTTGATGTGGAGGAATCATACTTCTATTATCTTTGTATAAATAAAGTGCTGTGTACATGCATTCATCCATTTTTTTGATCTCAGCAAATCCTAGACAACCTGAAGTAACAGGTAGTGACTACTAATGTAGTTACAGGCAATTGAAAATGAAATAATTATTGGACAGTGAAAAGTTTGAAAAACAATTCTTTATTGAACGTTTAACTTTAATTTCGCATTCCTTTGCAATTAAACCATAATTAAAATTTAAGTGAGGCACAATACATTGCTCATGTTTTTTTTTTTTCTTTTTCTAGTACATGTACTGTGACATATTCGAAATATTACATAGTTCAGGTTCTCTAATATCTTTTAAGAGTGACTTTATATGGAAGGATCATAAAGAATGGTGATTTTAAAATAAAATAAAAATTATTTACATTATTCAGACTATTGTCCTCATCTTTGTCGCCATATTTATCACGTTTCAGCTGTTGTTAGCTCCGGCCTTCTTCAGTCAGACTGAACACTTTATTTCGCTCACCAGGGTAGACTGTGCCATGTTTGATGGATGTCAGTTATCTCCTGTTAATTTCCCTCTGAAAGTTCTCCACTGCCTTAACCGGGTATTGAACTCACACTCTTTGGGTCCTGTCACTGGATCTAACCAACGCCTTTATCCACTGTGCCATGTGTCCTTGTGTAAATAATGTACATAATACCTCATCTCAGAAATATAGACAAAATAAAAATTGCGTGCAAAATAAATGCAAACAAACTACAAAGATTGGTTGTATATACAAAGAAAGATTATGCTGAATTAGGGTGTCAAATAAAGATAAAATAATATTATTATTTCTTAATTCTTATAACTTTGATGTACATAGGACACAGAAGGTAAAAGCCAGATGGTTCAAAAGCCCTTCACAGGAGCTAGCTTAAAGTGCACTCAAAGGGCAGCTTCTAGGATAGTTTATAATAAAAGTGTTCTCCATCCAATCTTGCAACTTCAAGTTGATAATGTTGTTAAATATAATTATCAAGAAGAATTGTTAAAATCAAGATTGGATGAAGAAGAAAGTAAATCCAATTTTAATTGTGGTGGTTGCTGAAACCTTATCTCCAAATATGTGGGAATCGGTTCTTATCTTCACCAACTTTGTATCTTGTGGCTCATACTCCAAGAAATTATTGGACAAAACAAAAAGGGTCTTTTACTGGTTCTTTACGAAAATTGTATTAGATATTTTTTAAAAGTTCTCCAGCACCAGTTTTAAGAAATTCTGTGAATTAAAAATAATTATGGAACAAATATGAGGATAAGTACATATTGATTGCTTCTTTTTTTTTTTTTTTTTCGTTTTGTTTTGTTTTTTAAGTTTACATGTGACATTTTTTATGTCAAATATTCATATTCATTTAAGAAAATGACTGCCTTTTAGCTTGACCAGAGTAATTCTTTTTCATCTTTATCTGTTTAAGTGTTGCAATAAAGATGCATGTTTTTTGTTGTTTTTTTTCCTGACCAATTGCATTACTACCAAGATTACCAACCAAAAGAGTGGCTTTCATTTTCATTGTCTAAATATAGGATAAAAATGTTGTATACTTTGGGAAGCGTGTACAGTTATCCGGAAATTAATCTATGTACTTTACATTTCTAATAATCTAGCCATTTAAAATTAAATGGCCTAACGGCATTTAAGACATCAAAGTTATCTCCCTTGAAATATAGATGATTGTAATATTTTACTGTAATTTTAATTTAATGTTATTAGTTATGCTGATAATTAACGATTAACTTCTTCTTTTTTTCTTTTAATTTAAAAACTAACCAGTGGTAACAGACATTTTACCATTACAAAAGTGGGCAACAATCGGTAAAAATATTGACGACCGTTGTTAAAAGGGACATAATTCTTATTTTGATGAAGTAAGAGTTATACCTCCTTTGGATGATAATCTACTAAATTTTTATTCAGCGGTCATGAGTTTACAATGCTAAATTAGTTGCAAAGGAATTATAATATATTATTTTTTTTTAATTTTAACAATGAAGTGATGTATGTCCTTACCATATCATATTAGGGCAAGAAAAGGCTCCTTAATTTTAACGCCTCTAAAATGTAAACTGGTCATTTAGAGAAACTCTTTCGTCTTACATAAGCATATGGTTGATGCTAACATCCTTTTAACTCATTTGCACCTTTTGGGGCTAACATTTACTGCAGGCGTGAAATGGAAAGATTATATTGAATAAATTGCTAAGGTCTGTTACAAAGAAAGTTGGTTTGCTGTTGGGCCATCTGTTGAATATTGCTGTCACATCTGGTCTGGTGTTTCTGCAATGTATTTAGTGATTCTTGGAAAAAATCCAAAGAAGAATCTGCAATGACCCTTCATCATGACTTCAGTCACTTTCCTACCTCCATAATGTAGCTTCCCTGTGACTTTTCTAAAAAAATTTTGTCGTAATTTTTCTTTGGTACCTCGACTTTATGAATTTAACCACAGTACTAGATTGGCAGTTAGGTCTCATCATTTAACAGTTGGAATGACTAAATGTAAGTTGTATACTAACAGTTTCTTCTAGTGCACTTCTTGCGTGTGGTACTATCTTCCAGCCAACTTTGATCTTCAAAAATTTAAATGCAATGTCAATCGTTATTTTCTGTATTCTTAATTCTTTCTCTTTTTATTATTCTTTCGCCTTAATGTATCTCTTTCTCATACTCAGTAACCCCTTGCATCTTAGTGGCTTTATTGCTTTGTTTGAGAGGAAATGACTAAAAAAAATCATAAATGAGTATACATTTATCACAATTTTTTTTTTTAGAAAGTTCATTTTTATTCTGAGTAATGTTCTCATTTTTATCATCATAATAGTGATGATAACTCTTCATCCCAGAAATCCAAACAAAAGTTTTTTGTTTTTTTCTAAATGTATAATGTTAGAAAAGAAAATTAAGCTAGATTTAGTAGCTGAATTTTCTTGTGTAACATTAATAGATGCCAGTTGGATATTAGCAGATATTATGAACAAAATATGTTGCCACCCCAAAATGAATACACACCAAGAAAAGGTTTTATTTCATTCTATATAGTAAGTATATATTTAAACTGTTTAATGAATAACCATGTATATGAAGTACATAATGTTAAAAATAATTCTGATAAAATCATAGTCTTGAATGTATGAAAGTTTCTTTGATTTGAAGGAAACCCATTTTATGAAAATTAAAAGTTTGCAGAAAATCCATATCAAGAAAGTTGACCATTACCATTCTAACATATCCATTTTTTTTAATTTTTTTTTCACCCCAAATATGGCGATAATGTCACTAAGAGACTACTGGGAGTGAAAGAATGAACTGAATGAACCAGAAACCCAATCCTAAACAAGGGATCTCCATTTTGTGTCAGATTATAGTGATTTTCACAAAATTTAAAATATTTTCATTATTTTGAAATGAGGCTACAAAATCATGAATAAAATCTATAGCTAGAGTTTTTATTTTTGAAATAACTAAATTGTTGGGTTTTGGGGTTTTTTTTTTTAAACCTAATACTAAAGAGTATTTTGGTGTTACTGTTATCTACTAATATTTGTTTTATGTTGATAATTATTTATATATTACCATGTCAGTCCTTAAATGTTTCCAACTTCGACTTGCTAGTGCTGCTCTCAGGCTTGATAAATAAGTAATATGTTGATAGTCATCTTTCCCTTGTTTAACACCTACTTTTCTGTTTCAGGTTACTGGAAGCAACAAAGGGATTGGTTATGGAATTGTCCGCGTTCTGTCAAAATCTTTTCAAGGGGACGTCTTGGCTACAGGTGCGTTACTGTTGCTTTAATTTTTTTTTTTTTTTTTTTTCTTCCTCCACAAAATAAATCTCAAAATTTATCCTGCATCTTACAATCTAAAGGTTGTCTTTTTTTCTTTTTCATTTTTTAACTTAAAATATTTACATGTCAAAATTTGGATGCATCCTTGAGGCTGGAGCATTGCCAATGTCATAAAATACAGTACAACATATAGGAGGCTAAAAAGAAGAATTTGTAATAGCCTACTGTTATTGTTCTATATACTTATGTATTGCCCAGCACAGGAATTGAACTCACAACTACCAGCTAAAAGAAACTAATACTTTGTTGCTGTTGGATTGGCCTATCTCACCTTTTCTTTGTGATGGGTTTTGACATAGAGCTTAATATAAGCCCAAGGTATTTCTTCCAGAGAGTGTACATTCATTTGCTTCAACATTGGTAGCAGAGTGTAACTCCTGATATAAGTAGTGATGGCTTCCCTTAAGCAACCAGCCATATTCAACCCTAGCCATTGTGACTCATTTACAGACTGGAAAGCAGATGTAGAAGTTTGGAGATTATTTACAAAGCATGAAAAATGTAGACATGTTTCTGTAGTTTATTTAAGAACATATGGAGATGCCAGAGAAGCTGTTCGTTGAATTGGTCCTCTTGAATTAGCAGATGATGAACTTGAAAAAAGTGATTGCTGCCTTAGATGCTGTTTACCTAAAAGATGAAACCACTTGTGCATTCTGCGTTGTGAAGTCTTTTGTAGCAGGGGTCGGCAACCTACAGTACACATGTCACATGTGGCACACCAAGCAATTTCTAATGGCACGCAGCCGCAAATGACATCATGAAGTCTGAACCAATAACTACCACAACACAAAGAAGATATTTAGCTGTTTCAATTTTAATACATACTAAAGTATATATCATACTTATTATAAAACCCAGGTTGTGTGTGTGTGTGTGTCTGTTCGTTTATATATTGGATCATTTTTCAACTGATTTCAACAAAACTTCACAGGACTACGTAAAATTACCTTGCGGTGGTTCTGACAGCGCCAAAAATTGGAAAAAACAATTGCTTTTGCATGAAATCAATTTGAAAACACGATTAAGAGGCATTAATAAAAGAGGGACAATTCATATCGAGTTATACTTATTATAAAACCTGGGTTGTTTGTGAGTGGGTGTGTTCATTTATATATGGGATCGGATTTCCTACATTTTTCAACCAATTTCAACAAAACTTCACTTTTTTTTTTTGGCAGGTAGTGTTTCTTATTGTCTTGCACACTTTTTTCTTTTATTTTTACATTCAGAATGCTTTAAAAATTCCATTTACAAGACAATTGTTTATAATAAAATTCTATTCAATCGGTAGACTCATAACGATTGAAAACAATGTTTTCGTTTGGGTTTGACCAATTCGTTAAAAAAAGAAAAAAAAAACTAATTAACACATGCATGTCCGTCAACCTTAAAAAATAATCCTTGTCAATTTTATTTTTCAGTCTTTATGATGGTAGATACTTGTTACATTCCCAGGCAACGCTGGGCTCTACTGCTAGTACTATACATTACTATATAAAATATATTGTAGAATGGGTATATTGACCTTGACTTGTATAAAAATACATATGCTGTTAGCACATTGAATGATTTTAAAACCCTAAGTCGGCATATAGTTAACAAAAGGTTGCTGACCCTTGTTTTATAGTTTTGCAGGGAAGGTTGTAAATGTAGATTATAATGCAATACTTAGTAGAATATTTGATACTTGATACTATCAGATTTTATTATGTGATTTGAGCTAAAGGTTACATAAAGGCAGATTCTCCACAGTAATTTTCAGTGATGAATGTAGAGCTACATTGGCTGATTGGGCCCTTCAAATAAATAGTTAAACAACACTGTTTAGAACATGGGTCAGCAAGCTTTTGCTGACTATATGCCAACTTAAAAATCATTCAGTATGCCAACAGCATACATATTTTTATACAAGCTATGGTCAATATCCCTGTTTTACAATATATTTTATATAGTAATATTTACAATAATATGTAAACCACATTAATAGAAATAAACTGTTCTTTTTAATCTTTTTTTTTTTGTTTTTTAAGTTTTTATTATTAATGGGAGTCCAACGAGTGAGCAGTTTTGAAACAGATAAATATTTTCTTTGCATTGTAGTAGTTATTGGTTCAGACTTTGTGATGTCATTTGTGGCTTCATGCTATCAGAAATTGCTTCGTGTGGCATGTGTGCCATAGGTTGCCGATACCCTGGTTTACAAGACGACAAGGGACAACGTGGGTTAATGTTTTGGGCTGATATTCTAGGCAGTAAAATTATAGGATTCTTCAAATTTCATGATGGTATCAAGATAACTGCTATTCTTGGATGTTTTTTACACAGTGCATGTGGGTCAAGAAAAAAAAATCTTTGATATTCTACAAAGTTGACAATTGTCTATCTTGCCAAAAAACATTTCAAAGGCAATAAATTAATGAATCCATACCCAGCCACTCCAGCTATTAATCTTATAGAAAACTAGTGGTCCTAAAGCGATGCATATAAGAATGGAAAGCCATATTCAAGATCTCTGGGAAGCAATAAAAACTGCTGCAAAAATCCTGTTTAGGATTGGGTTTCTGTCTGTTTCAATTTCTCCACCTAAACTTTAAAATTTTATTTACTAATTATTTGTCTGTATTTCTGATATTGTAACTATTTACATTGTTCAGACTGTTGTCCTCATCTTTGTTGCTATATTCATGATATTTCGGCTGTTGTATGCTCTAGCCTTCTTCAGGTGATATTTGTTGGAATTTCAACCCAAACCCTTTATTTAGTGCATGGGAGTAGATAGTTCTAATTCCTTTGAATGTTTTAGTAAGTAGTGGGAACACTGAATCAAATGTGGCAGCAATATTCTAAACATGGATGAATGATAGACTTATAGATATGTATGACAGTTTCTGGAGATAAAAATTTGTCTAGCACAACACAGTAAACCAACTTTCTTAGCTGACCTAGCAATAGATTCAGTATAGTCTTTCCACTTCATGTCAGCCATGGTGATGGAAGACAGGGGTCTCTCAGATGATTAATAAAGAGCAGTTTAGTTTTGAAGGCGTTAAATTTAACAAGCCATCCTTTGTCCCAGTTAACAACAGACTGAAGGTCATTTTGGATATCAGCCACGATTTTGACCATATCAAACTAATCAGACTTACTATTGAGACAAGATTAAATGGTTGTGCCATCAGCATAGATACCAAGTTGAGAGTTGATGCCATCGAGAAGATCATTAATAAAAATTAAAAACAAGGTAGTAGCAAGTATGGTGCCTTAGGTACGAAAGGAACTGGAACAGTGGCTATTCATGATTAACTTTCATTTTACAATTTGATAGGAAAGATTGGATCATTTCAAAAATTTGTCCAGAGACATTGTAACTTTGCAGTTTGTGGAGAAGACCTGTATGCCAAACCCTGTTTAAAGCTTTCGAGATGTCCGAAGCTAGAACACCGACTTCATCATTGTTATGTAGAGCTTGATAGATTCTTTCTGCAATTATTGTCAGTACATCAGTAGTTGACCTGGAGAAACAAAAGCCATATTGCTTGTCTGACAAAAGGTCCTGCAATGTTAGATAATTAACCAATTTGGCATTGATTAGGACCTCTGGGAGTTACTCAAAAAGAAGTAGAAGGCTGATAGACCAATAATTGAAAGGTTCACCAGAAAACAACTCTAAGGTGGCATGCAGAGCCTTGGCAGCTAACAATTGTATTGAGAAGTATGCCATCTTTGTGGATTTGGAGTAGACCTTATATGTGAGGTAGTTTGTGGTAATGCTGTGACAAATGACCGTATATCTTAGGTGGGAAGTGGTTATTGTTTTTAATTAGGATCTTCGACAGTTTTCTTTTTGTTTTTGTTGTTGGATCTTCCTTTACAATAACTACCATTTCTAATGAGGTCATCCCGTTTTCTTGTATATTCTGTTTTGTTCATCACTATAGTCACATTGCCTTTGTCTGCTGGTATGTAGTATGACAATGTTGTCATTCCTCTGTGAGGTTTTGATTGCCAGCCTCTCAGCACTGACAACAGAAAACTTATCAGGGGAAATAAACTGAAACTAAGACATCCAAAGACATGGTATGTGGAATTAGAACGATAAAACCCCTGGGGACTAAATAAAGGGTTCAGTTTGAAATTCCAACAAATATCACCTGAAGATGGCCAGAGTGTATGTAGAAGTCAAGTGACTTACCTGCTAACATGGCTGCTTTTTTGTTTCTCCTTGAAAAAGCAAGCCAGCTAATTTCACCTCATTTTTATGGGAGAATGCCTAATGTAGCAGGTGAGTTGGTCCATCTTGCTAGAGTGGACTTGCCAAACACATTTGCATAAGTGGTCTCTATTCAACCATATAAAGTAACTCAGAATTAGTTTTAACTTGGTGGCTACACTAGTCTACTTGTGTGTCAGACCACCTGCAAGCTAACTAACATTTTACAGTGTATAACAGCTGAAACATTGTGAATGTGACAGTAAAGGTGAGGACAATAGTCTGGACAATCTAAATAATGTAAATACTAAGTATTCATTTTTTTTTTAATGTGGTCTAATGGATATCAGCTCCAAATGAAAAATCAGGGAATTGAGTTTATTACATTTTACTTATACACGAATAACCTTGGAAAAGTATGAATCTATCTCTTCTGTCCAACAGTTATCAGTTAAATAGCAGGAAAGACTTGCTTTTATAAAAGCCTAAGTTGACAATCACTACTGCAGGAACATTTTCTGCTTGATCAGTCAAGCATGTATCATATATTGCAATTAACTCACTGAAGGAAGAGTAGATATGTTCACCACCCCTCATAAAACAATGACAGCCTGTGCATCCACTGTATAAGATTTTATGATGCATGTCAATGTTTACAAAATGAATTTAGTATTGACTAACCAATCCTCTTAAAACGTTCATGATATATTTAAATGCTCAGTATACCATACCATTGCTTGTAATAGTTACCCTCATTAAAATAAAATATTGATAATAACCTGTTTTGAAAGTGTCAGTTTTTATTATGAAAGAAAAAAGTGCAACATAAGTTTTTTACATGTAAATTAATCCAAACTATGTGTCTGAATAAATTATTATTCAACAATTGATGAATCACTGGAGTAATGTAATATTTGTCCTCCTCGAAAGCAGTGAATGCTGGAAAATCACACCAGTGAAGAGACTTAAAGCAACAGAAATGTGGTTCTACAGAAGGATGCTGAGAATGTCATGACCAACGAGGAAGTTTCAAGGAAAATGGAAACAAAAAGGATACTTATGCTTAGAATCAGAAAGATCCATTTGAAATTTCATAATGAGAAAAGAGGATTTAGAGAATTTAACACACACAAGATATGAGACCTATTTGCCAAGCCAGTAGTATGGTTAAATTCATAAAGTTGAGGTACCAAAGAGGAAGTCTCATTAGGACAATAGCCATGAAAATATTCATAGAAAAGACAGTGGGAAAGTGACTGAAGTAAAGGTGCCGGGTCAGGACCAAATAAGAAGACGTGGAGAGTCATGATCATCCACGTCCTGAAGAGAGACAGCACATAGAAGAAGAATTAATCTGTATATCACTACGTAATAAATAATTGTCTATATCTTTATTCTCATACATATGATATATTAACCAAAGTGAACCGTTGTTGCTGTAATTGATATTCATTTATGATGGAAGCTTAACATTAGTAATGTCCTTCTTCAGGCTGTTGCTGATCATGGCTCTCCACAATTTCCTGTCCTTTGTAGCACTTAATAAATTTTGTCTTTCCTATAAATTGATGAATCTCTTTAGTTTTAAGGAGATCTTCTATGAATGGCCAACATTTTAACCCTCTTAAAACTGTATTTCATTTTTTTAGATGAGTTTTTAAGAAACAGAAAAAATTGTTAGGAACAAAGAAAAAAGTACTGAACTGTTACATGATATATGCCTCCACCTCCATATGGAAGTGAATGCTGGATAATCTCATCAAAGATGAAGAAGACTTAAAGCAACAGAAATGTGGTTCTACAGAAGGATGCTGAGAATGTCATATGACCAACGAGGAAATTTCAAGGAAAATGGAAACAAAAACAGTTTATACTTCAGAAAGAGTGAGTTGAAATTTCTAGGGTACATAATGAGGAAAGAGAGCTTGGAAAATCCGATACTCACAGGACAGATTGAAGGCAAGAAAGACAGAGGAAAACAATGCATAATCTACTTGACGTGCTTGAGTAAATGGTTGGACAAACAGTGATTAGGAGAGATAGGAAAAAAAAGACAAAATGCATAAGGGAATGTTGTAGAGAAAATGGTAAGAAAAGGTTATTTGTACTTAATATCAAGAAGAGAGTTGAAATTTCTATGGCACATAATGAGTAAAGAGAGCTTGGAAAATCCGATACTCACAGGACAGACTGAAGGCAAGAGAGACAGAAGAAAACAACACATACCATATATACTTATGTAATGCACAATCTTGCATATCATGCAACCCCCAAATTTTCACTTATAAAAAATGATTTTATCATGAATCTCGTATATCATGCAAGTTTCTTTTTTGAGAAATCAAATTATAATAGTCTAACCTCTTGTCCTCTCTCTCTCTTTATCCCATCTTCTAGTTAGATAAGTTAAAAAATAAAAATAAAAGTATCATTAGTAACACTACTTGTTGTGTAAACACGTAAACAACTGAACAAGAAACAGCTAAACATCTTATAAATGTAAACATTGGAAAAGATTTGTATTTCATAATACAATACTAATATGTAAATGTTACATGCATTATTATTAGATACAGTTAAGTAAAACATCAGCTTTATCAACATCATACTTATTTTAAATACAACTGTACTTTTTGACTACAGTAAATGCATATGTAGCTTGGTCAATGGCATAACCAAGGCCAGCAGTACATATGCTAATTTTATATTTCGTGTATGATGTGATCCCCTTAAAATTACCTGAAAAATTAGGTCTTCAAAAGTAGCATGATACACTAGTACATACAGTTATTTATCTAGCAAGCTTGAATAAACGGATGGCAGAACAGGGTTTAGGAGGAAATAACAAAATGACAAAATTTATTAAGAGCTACAAAGGACAGGAAATCACCTGTTATGTGCCCTATGTCATGAAGAAGAATTGTCAGAGCATACTTTAAGTATTTTAGACTATTGTTCTCAACTTGATTATTATAGATGATGTTATTGACACCTGATGAAGGCTAGAGGGTACTTTTTCGAAATGTTGTCTATAATGACCTCTCTAACAATCAAGATGAGTGTGAGTTTTTTTGGTTGTTTTTTCTTTTTTTTTAAACCCCTATGTGTGTTTTGCAGCTCGTAATGTTGCACGAGGAGAAGCTGCAATAGCTGAACTGAAGAAAGAAGGTCATGAAGCCAAATTCTATCCACTGGACATCACTGACCCAGAGAGTGTAGCCAATCTGGCCAAATATCTTAAAAAGGAATATGGAGGTTTGGACATTCTCGTCAACAATGCTGGTATTGCCTATAAGGTTTGTTTCTTTTAAAATATCTTCTTATTCTATTTGTCCCTCTCTTAATTCACATGTATATACGTTATGCCATGTTACCTTATAAATATTGGACTATTCCGTTTTGACCATGTCGAAAAATGGAAAAGACATTCCAGCAATGCTACTTCGTTTCAGTGAGAAAATGAAAGGAAGATAGACTTGTTCAATGTCCATTTCAGTGATATGGAAAAAGTTGCCAATTTCAAACCTTTTCATTTGTACCGCTTTTACTTTTTAAAATAAGGAGCATTCATATTTATGATTGTTATTACAATAATTTGTTAAAGTTGTTAAACTTGCATATTTAATGATTACTAAGGGAAATTCTGCAGATATTTTACTGTCATAGAACTCACCATGGGTTTATTCAATTAGTAACTTCAGAATTATGATTGATCAGAAAATTCAATTAGAGAAACTCAAATTTTCAGGAGTATTTCTATTTTAACTTTATTATAGTGATAACTATGCCTTTTTCCACTTTGTTTGCTACTATTCACTGATTTTTATAGTCTAGCTTATTCTATGATTTTTATAATCTAGCATTCTGTGCTATTCACTGTTTTTATACTCTAGCTTATTCTATGATTTCATAGTCTAGCATTCTATGCTATTCACTGATTTTTATAGTCTAGCATTCTATGCTATTCACAGATTTTTATAGTCTAGCTTATTCTATGATTTCATAACCACCATTCTACACTATTCACTGTTTTCATAGTCTCGCTTATTCTATGATTTCATAATCTAGCATTCTATGCTATTCACTGATTTTTATAGTCTAGCATTCTATGATTTCATAGTCATTCTGATTTTCACTGATTTTTAGTCTAGCATTCTATCCGATTCACTGATTTTTATAGTCTAGCATTCTATGCTCTTCACTGTTTTTATAGTCTAGCATTCTATTCTATACACTGTTTTTATAGTCTAGCTTTCTCTATGATTTCATAGTCTAGCATTCTATGCTATTCACTGTTTTTATAGTCTAGCTTATTCTATGATTTCATAGTCTAGCATTTTATGCTATTTACTGATTTTTAAGGTCTAGCTTATTCTATGATTTCATAGTCTAGCATTCTATGCTATTCACTGATTTTTATAGTCTAGCATTCTATGCTATTCACTGATTTTTATAGTCTAGCATTCTATGCTATTCACTGATTTTTATAGTCTAGCTTATTCTATGATTTCATAATCTAGCATTCCTCCTCTCCCCACAAAAATAATTATTACTACAAAGTTACCAAAATAAACCTTGTTTATAGTGCTTAGTAAAATCTGTTTATACAAATCATGTCTGGAAATGACATTTAAGTAGCAATGAGATATAAAAATCTAAAAAGGCTGGTTCTACAGTCTGAGGTCAGTCCCATAAATCATCTCAGCCGTATCACTGTATTCATTCTTTAGAAAAAATATGTTCAGTATAGCACTCCATTTAGAGCAGTAAGAAATTTGTTTAATTTTGTTCTGCCAATAGGTTTAGTAAACAAATCTGCAACAATTTTATTGTACCTTTTTTTAATTTCAGTCCTTATGAAGTGATACTTTGTGTTTTGAACATTTGCTGGTAGACTGGATTCTTAGCTAAAGCAATAACCTCATTATCACAGTAGATTATGGCTTGGTATTTAGTTGCATTAATTATGGTGGCTAATAATAGACTAAGGAATTTTGTTTCTCTTATGGCAGCTACTAATACTGTGTATTCTGCTTTACAAGTTGATAATGCCACTGTAGGTTGCTTTCTCGTTTTTCATGAAATCATTGAACTGTTTCGTGCTAATTGGAAACCATATCCTGTAATACTATGGCAATCTTTTGAATTTCCTCAATCAGCATCACAAAAACAAAAACAAAAGTTAGAGGATTATTTGAATTATTAAACACTAAACAGTGTGTTTTTGTCCCTTTCAAATAGTGCAAGACTTGTTTGGCTCTTATCAGGTGATCCATGGTCGAATTTATGAACTATTGTGACAGTTTTGTTACCACGTAACTAATATCAGGATGAGTGGTGATCATAACATATATAAGACTGCTATCTCTCAGTAATATTTTCCATCTACTGGTTCAGCATTGCTCTCATCCATTAGATTGATATTGATTTCACAAGGCATTAATCTAGGTTACAATCTAAATAATTTTAAATTTGGTTAGAATCTTTTCAATATATTTTGTTTGATTCATTTCTATACAATTGTTTTTAAACTTAAACTGTATTCCAAGAAAGAAAGAAAGATAGATTTCCAAGATCATTCATTCTGAACTGTTCACTTAAATATGTTTTTGCATTATTTAATGCAGAATTGCAACTGGCACCAATTAATATATCATCAACCCAAACAATCATAATCAATATCGTATTAGAAGTGTTTTTTGTGTAAATACAAGAATCTGCCAAGGATTGAAACCTTCACCAAATGTGTGAAGAACTTGACTCCAATTTCCTTAATCACCATAAAAGTTTATTATTGTTTTTATTGCGAATAGAGTAGCCCATTGGTTGTTTGATATACATTTTGCAGTCAATCAGTGCATTTCAATATGCTATTTTTACATCCATTACAAATTTATGCTGAACATCTAATTTCATTAAAATTCTTACCAACGATAATCAAGTTGTAAGGGATAAAGTTTCATTATAAACTATCTTTGTGAATAGCCTTTTGTAACAAATCTTGCTTTGAACTTTTCACTAGTGTCATTTGTTTTACTTTGTGTCCACCCATCGACTACCCACAACAGTTTTACCAGGTGGAAGCTCTATTAATCCATATGTATTATTTACTTTAGAGCAGCTATTTCTTTTTCCATGGCCTCTCACCATTTTATAGAGTCATCTGAAGTAATAGTTTCTTCATAATTAGTGGGTATATTTTTTACCAAACAACAATAATCTACATTTGGTTTTACTTCATCTAAATTTTTAACAATGTAATCTTGTAAATATTCAGGTATTTTTCATAACCTGCTTGGGGATCATCTCTCTTGTATTTCTGCACTAGGATTATCTCCTGTATTATCAGTTGAATTTCTTGATTGTGGCAATTTTCTTTCTTTTGTACCCTCCCCACAATAATTTTTTGGCCAATAGTCATCAAGTGTTGCATCATTTTCTTAACCAGAATACAACAATCATCTGATGAACGTTCTTTAAGTTTTCAGTAAATGTTGTACACTTGACTCACTTGACGTTCTTCATCTCAGGTGTATATGCTAAACAGGCGGGACTAGATTTATCGTAGCCTATGAAATTTGCTTTTTCAAATTTAGTGTTCAATTTCTTGTATGCATGCATAAATTATTTCCAAATATACGCATATTAGCGAGGTTAGGTTTGCAATCCGTAAACATTTCAAAGGCAGTTTATTTGTTCTTTGATTTCTAATATAGGCAGCAGTCATAACATACAACCACAAAAACTTTGGTAGCTTTGATTCTTTTAATAGACATCTACACATTTCGAATAAAGAACACCAACATCTTTCAGACATACCATTTTCATGTGGAGAATATGGAGCAGATTTCTCATTTAATTTTATTAAAAGATTTTAGAAGTGAATTCCATGCCATTATCACTTCTTAAGCATTTTACAGAGCCATAACAGGCGATGTCAGCCAGATATTTCTTTGTGGCAGCATATGTGTTGCTTTTTTGTTTCAGAAAATATGCCACAATTCGACCAGAATAGTTGTTCAAGGCATGAAACAAAGTGTATACTTAAAGCCATTTAAAGATCTTGGTTCAGTTGAGCCAGTGAGATCACAATAAACAAGGCTCTAATATTTTAGTTGCCTCTTTTATCGGATAACTTGTTTTTATACTGTACCATTTTTGCTTTGGTTACAGGTTTCACAGTTTGTATCTGATTTATCAACAATTTTAATGCCTTCCATGACTTTGTCTTGGAAAGACTTTCAGATTGCAATGCTCAAGAATTTGATGCCATTGTTTTAGGCTGCACATAGCAGTTTTGACGGTTACTGCAGTGTTTAAATAGTATAAACGTCCATTTCTTTTTATGTTGAATCTAACACCATTATGGTAAATAAGTTCCAAGTAATTCCAACCAAATTTAACAGAAGCTTTTTTTTTCGGTAGCAGCCTGTACCAAGAATATATTTTGTTTGAGTGTAGGAATATGTAGAGCATTTGTTAAAATGCAGTCACACACATTTCTGTCTGTATCGGTTGTAGTGATTTGAGCATTACGTCTTTTTTATAGCAATATTACTGGTTTGACTACCATCTGTCAGTTTGATATGATGATTTTCCTGGATTATTATCGAAAGTAAGAAATTTAGATTCATCAGCAATCACATACGTGGTAGCACCACAATTGACAAGTAAGCAATTTTCATTGGCAACTGTTTCTAGGCCAACTGAAAACATAAATGAATGTTCATTATCTGAAACATGTTCCACATTTTTTACAAAATAGGCTTGCTTTTTGTTTCTGCATTTGGTACTCTTTTGTCCCATCTTGTGACAAGCATGATGGATTTGGGGTGGGTGGAATTATAGCATTTTGATGGGGAAATATTCACTGGATATTTACACAACTTATTCTGGTAATCAGGACTCTTATGCCCAAGTTTACCACAAGTAAAACAGGTTGGTACATTAGTTTGGGTCTTGGCATTGGGCGTGACATTACGGTATTCTCACTATTATTATTATGAATCATTTTTTCAGTTTCTTCAAAGTTTCAGAATGGTACTTTAAATTCACTAAACATTAGTAGCTAGTCTTTCTGAGTGATAACAATTGTAAATGGTTTGAAATCAGATGGAAGGCCTTAAACCATCACCAAGAATTCCCCCAGAAATCTTTAATAAAGTGGCCGATTTTTCAGCTCGAATAATATAATCCACAATAGTTTCAGTACTGGCTTTGCATAGGGATGTTAATTCCATATACAGGGAAATTATTTTTGGCATTACTTTCAATAAATGGTGCTCTCTCTCTCAAAATTTGCAGTGCTTTTGTCCCATCATCAGGGGATTCTCTCATAATAAGAGATAAACTTTGATCGTCGAAAATTTGAATTAATTTGGCAAATGTGTTTGCATTCTTTTCACAGTAGTGTTCGTCATTGGAACGATCAAAAGGGGCCAAAATTATTTTGTATAATTTTTGAATCCACATGTAACCCGAAAACTTTACTTCCTATAGCTCATATTTCAATTTGTCACCATTAAAACAGCCTATTCCTGGGCCTGTAACCGGATGAGTTAGAAGCCATTGTTAAAGTGCAAGATGACATGATCAGAATTAATAAAGTTTGCAATGAAAAGAAAAAAGGTCAAAAAGGTGAAATAGCAACAATTATGCAAGCAAACAAACAATATAGTTAAAGCAAATCAACATTGATAAGAAAGCAAAAGAATTCACAAACTAAGAGTTGGTGTTTGTACACAAAAGCAAGGTCAACCAAGTGAACACAATATGTCTGTCTCGTAGTTAAGGCAGATCTGGACTGAGTCATGTCAAAACGCAAGCCATCCCATTTTATTGGCTAAGAAAAATATCCCAGCATGCATTCTGTGTCTTGACTATGAAAGACGAAGAGGGAAAACTTTTTCAATCATTCCATTCCAACCTTGGGAAATCAACAGGATGACATGTAATAAACACACATGCTTAATACCTGCAAAGTATTTTTCAGTCTTCCATAGCGAACTGGTTTCATAAGATCACTAGAAACACATTTGGTTACCTCAAGACACTACTTAGCTTTTTTTCCGTGCGTGTAATACTTGCTTGACTGAAATCCAACTCAATATTAGCAGTTTCCTTAAAGGACTAGTGTTACAGAATCATAAAGAACTGTACTTAGCCAATAAAATGGGATGGCTTGCGTTTTGACATGACTCAGTCCAGATCTGCCTTAAAAAAAAATTTGGGGACCTATTTGATAGGTGAAGAGGCTTGTGTGTCATTTGTAAATAAATAAATTAGGTAGTACCATGGACTTTCTAAAAAAAAAAAAAAAAAAAACATATTCTAAATATTTTAAATGCCTTCTTTAAAATTAAATTTCAGTTTCATTTGAAAGATAATGGCTTAAACCTAATCTGAATTATAAGAAAAATTAATTTCTGTATATATAAACAAACATTTCAGGCATGTTTAATTAGTACTTTTTTCAATGAATCATCAAGCTGGCATGTTACATGAAAAATGTAAACAACAAATTTAAAAATCTCTTTAAAATCCAATATTTATACTAGAGATGTGTTTCAAAGTCTATTAGTAAATTTAAGGTTTAATTAACTGGATTTTTTAAAAGTGATGCTTATCTTTTATTTAAATCAGAATAAAATAACATTTTATTTTTGCATGCTGGCCTGTGAGGTCAAAGGACAAAATAGAAATGCTGTCATTCTCCTACTGTTTTTACTTTTTCTTTTTCTAAAAAAGAATGGGAAAAAGTAATAAATCTTAAGCAAATACAGAAGACCAGCAGTGTAATAATTAAGAATTTGTTGTTTTTTATGTTAAAAACTAAATTTTCTTTGACCTTATATAACCAGTAGTTTCAAAGAGTGATGGGTAAATTGTTGACATTTTTTAGTTTTAAATTCACATATCCATGTTTGTTTTTGTTTTGTTTTTTTTTCAATTGCACAGTATAGTAAGGTCAGTTGGGCGTCATCTGTGAGAAAAAGAGCATGTGTTTTATGAATCTACTCACCATTTTTATATGACAATTTGCTACAATGAATTGGATTTTTTCTCTTTTCTCTTTTAGAATGCATCAACAGCTCCTTTTACAGAGCAAGCATCAGTCACCGTGAAATGCAATTTTCATGGGACCTTGAATGTATGCAGACAACTCTTCCCATTACTCAGGCCTCATTCTAGGTATGTAATATGATTTGCAATTTTCTATGTACTATGCTCTTTCACAATGTAAGTGTTCATGGCTCCTCCCAACTTCTTTTCTTCCGTCCTGTGTATGGCGACAAACTACATCCGTGTCCTGGGTGTGACGATAAACTACATCCGCATCATGCGTAAGACGATAAACTATGCCCAACAGCAAGGCCTATGATAATACATTTTCTAAAAATAATGTTGCTAGCTGTACGTTTTTGAAAAAAATAATATTACCAGCTATACGTTTTTGAAAAAAATAATATTACCAGCTATACGTTTTTGAAAAAAATAATATTACCAGCTATACGTTTTTGGAAAAATAATATTACCTACTATACATTTGGTATACTCTGGTATTTTTTCGAGGAAAAAAATATTAACAGAAAAAGATTTTTGACAAAACAAACATATTACCGGGGGGGGGGGAGTTGTCGGCATTAAATGACCCATTGAGGTGTTGATATGCTGTAAAACAAACCAAACCAAACCAAACTTCTTTTCTTGCTCTAAGTAATTCTTGCTTATTTACAATCCCTCTGCCTCTTTGTTCTACCATTTTTTACACAAATTAAAGTTGTTTACTGTTTTCCCCTTGCTTTCAATATACCTTGTGAATGTTAAATTCTCCAAGCCTTCTCTTCTCATCTGTTCAAAAAAATTCAATCACTTTCTGATTAACAACTTCTTTGTAGTTCCTCTTAAAACTTTCTCATTTCTCACATGCTCAGCTAATGTTGGTCTCAGGAGAGCCACATATTTCTGACACTTCAAGTCTCATTTTCATCTGAGAGGAGAATTTCCAGGATTCTCATACATAGAACACATTCAATATTATCTACCACTTCAGCACTTTTTTTTTTCCCCTAAGGACATTTTCCAATCCTTTAGTACATCCTGCATATAATGATAAACTACAACTGTTTGCTGGTTAAGACAATAAACTATGTCCAACAGCAAGGCCTCTGATCAGGAGGTTTTGAGGAGCATGGAACCACCTCTTAATTGCTAGTGTTCCCAGGTCCATCCTGAACCAGGGTGGTAGCACCTGTTGGGTCCCACCTATGGGTAAATAGTTAAACCCCGAATTGGAGTCAAAACACTATGAAAGTGTAAAAATAGATTTTAATACCAGCAATATATTTTCGTAAAAAATTATTACCAGCAATGTATTTTTGAAGAAAAATTATTACCAGCAAAAGATTTAAAAAAAGAAAAAAAAAAAATTACCAGCAATACATTTTCAAAAAAAAAAAAAAAATATTAGCAGCAATAAAAATTTTGTCAGCATTATCAACCCATTGAGGTTGATATGCCACAAACCAAACCAAACCTTGCTTAGTTTCTGAGAGTTTATAAGAATTACATAAAAATAGGTACCTCCACTGAATTTTTGATACCTAAGGTTTAAAATAATTTTTTAAAAATGAAAGCACATTCTTGAAGATTTCATTTTTGCTTTAATTGAAAGCTAAATGATTAAATTTACTATTTCCAGTAAGCAAAGTACTCTGGTGTATTTCAACTAGAAATTATATTGATTGGAATGTCAACTTTTTGCTCACTTTCAAAAATCAATTGCAATCTGCCATTTTCTCACATTTGTAAACAAAATTTAATTATCAGTTCTAAAAATCTTCCAGAAATAAAATATATATTTGTGATGTGCTATTTGAGAAAACTTAGTAAATTTAAAGTTAAATTAATCTGATTTGAAACAAATATTGATTACAGCATAAAAAATATAGGATACAAGCATTTCTTAATGACAGGTTCTGTTTTTCTGATGCCCTAGTTGATGTTATTGACAGGCTAAGGTGTTGACAGCTAAGTATGGATGATTAAAATTGGCATAAATTTACATTAATTTAAAAAAACTAAGTGAATGCATTTTTTGTTTTTTATCTATCTAGCAATTTTACACAATTAACATATTTTTCAGCAATTATCTGATATTTTATTGACTTTCAATTACTATAGTGTTATGTACTGATTTTTTTTTTTTTTTTTTTTTTTTAAATATTCTTAATGTGATTTCTGCCTTGTTAATCATATATAAAATTCATTTGGGGATGTTTTTTTTTATTTTTCTGCTTTTCTTTTTTTTTTTCTTTTTTTTTTAAATTCTAAGTATTTCTTTCCAGTTCTATTCTTGGAATATCTTGGCCTTATTTCTTAATTGTTGAATCTAATACCACCTCAATCCCCTTTCATGGCCTCTGAAATGGTGAAAGTTAGACATTAAGACATGTATTATTGTTCTCTTCAGCATATTGACAACACTAAGAATTTGACCTAATTCTCTCAGTGTTGTGCTTGTTTTCTTTTGTCACTGCCTCTAACAGCATAATTTTCTTTGAATTAAAAAAAAAAGGAAAATAACTTTTGTTGGTTTCCGTTTTTCTCACCTCATTAGGGTGCAATGAAGCTTTAACTAAGTCAAAATTTTATATAATCATCTTTTTTCATTCTTTTTTACCCCATGCTCATAAATATTTACTAGTGCTCTCACAATTTTTATTTCTACAATAATATTTAATCTATTTGAGGTAGGGGACACTGATGCACACCCAAGCAACCTATGTTATTCCCTCTATTCACCCCATGGGGGGCTTTTAGTCCTCATATATGAGTGAGCTTGTCTCAGTACCTGAGTACATTATTTCTGACTTCAGGTTCTGTTGCCCTGATTTCTTGCTAGGTGAGACCTGTGCACACACATATGGTATCACAACTGTATCATCTTCTCTAGATTATCCGTTCCTTCATTAAGGATACTGGAGCTAAACGTTTTCTGGGTTTTGGTGTTATCTGCCTGATAGTCAGGAATCCAAACCTTTCAGTAACTTCAAAAGAGGCTATCCTATCAGCAAGTGTATAATATCAGCTCTATTGTACTGTTATTTTGTAAATGCATTCTCGATTACACAGTAGTCTCTGATAGGGCCCCCTCAATGCCATGATGAAGGGTACTGTTGCGGCTGTAGCTTTGGACTTAAACCCAAATTGTTTATGCATGTTTCTCCTGTTGGTATGACTGTCTCACTTCTTCGTGTTCACTTGAACACTGTGATTTCTAACCATGACCACAATAAAATTTAGAAAGAAAAAAAATAAAAACCAATCTAACAAAAACAAAAGGTGACCCCAGATTCACCATCTCGTGCACCAATGTGAAGAGGGATCTACTTTCCAAAGGTTGAACTCCATCTTCTTGATGCCAAACATGACCTCTTCTCTTAAATTGGTATCTATGCATCTATCCAGTGCAAGAACTCACAATCCCAATGTACTCATCCCTAATAGTAAAACATGACCATCGATGGCCATGGAACATGTATTAAGGACTGATTCCTATGTGGCAGAGGAAAAAAAAAAAAAGAGAACCCTAATCTCTCGTATATGTGTTTCATTGTGGCGCTTGTTCATAGTACCACTTTCATTCTCACTCTCAAATGATTGATAATATCCTTTCTGAGTATCCATCAACTGGCATTCATATTTGTGGTGACTTCACTATTCACCACAAAGAGCAGTTAATCCATTCAAACAAAATCAATAAAGAAGGCAGATATTGACAATACTGTTGCCTACAAATGGACACAGATCATTGAAGAACCCACCCATATTCCTGATGCAACAGGACAGCAGGCAAACCTCCTTGACCTTTTCCTCACATCCTGCTCTGAAAAAGGGTGTTTCAAAAAAATTGATATCCTTTGAGATGTAAATATCACAGAAAGTACATGATTAAGGCAAATGAAATTAAATAGTATTAATGTTGAAGATCATAAGATTTATTCTTCCAAATCTGAATGAGAAATTCAAAAGCATGTGGATTATGTGAACGATTTCACAAATGTTCAATATCTTTTACCGCCTGAGACACGACATCGTCCAAGTCGGTAATCCAGCTCCTGCTAAACACGCTGAAGCATATCTTGGGTAACAGTCTCCAGTGCTGTATTGATTCTCTGCTTGAGTTCTTCTATGTTTGCAGGAAGAGGGGGAACTTACACCATTCCCTTCACGTAGCCCCAGAGGAAAAAGTCACAAGGTGTTAAATCAGGTGAACGGGGCGGCCAATTCAGCAATACACTGTCTTTAACACCAGCATGCCCGATCCATAAAGACATAAAAACATAAAACAAACATTAAACATAAAGATGCTATTAAAATTTGAAGTCATTTGAAGGAGATCTAACAAAGTTATTAGATTGCGAAATGATATCAAATTTTTTGAAACACCCTGTACTTTGCTGAAGCATTACCCCATGCAGTTCAGACCATTCACTACTCAAAGCCAATGTCAAAATAAAGGTATCCCCTGATGTACCATTCCATAGAACAGCTTCAGATCTTACATGACAGAAGCTCCTCTTTCAACCTTCTTCAAACATGTGCCCACATCTCAGAATGAATCTTTTCTAGAATTGAGTTTTATGCTCCAGAAAAAATTCCATCAAAAACCAGACAGCCAGTCTTTGTTAACTCTTGAATGTGCTGCAGCTATAGCATACCATAACCACTACTTAAAACATTTATCACAGGAAACAGGGTTAGTGTAATAGGACACTTGCTGCATTCAGAACTAACCACAGTCATTGCAAGAGAGTTCTATAAGATGCAAACTGTAGCTATGCACAAGCAGTCCAGGCCAAGGTTGAAAGCAAACTTTGATCCCAGGAGTTCTGGAAAACTTCCAACCATATTATCAATAGTGTCAGTGCCTACTATCAAATATGGCTCTGAGGTCATCTCTTTGTCAGACAAATTAAAGCTATTTGCCAAGATCTTTGCCTCTAACTTAACATTAGATGACAAGGGCCATCCCCTTCTCAATTCCCACCCATCTCACAGAACACCTTCTCAGTAATATTTTTATCACAGCTTAAAAAGTCTTAACAAAAGTCTTGACCCTAAGAAGGCTACCAGTCCAGATAAAATCTCAGTGGTTGTCCTTAAGAATATTAACCTTGAGTTATGCCAGACGTTAGCAACAGTATTTAACGGCTGCTTGAAGGTGAAGTCCTTCTCAAGTCTGTGGAAGGTGCCAAGTGTATACCTGATTTTCAAGAATGCAGGTGAGCAGTCATCCTTTTCTCATTATAGACCCATCAGCCTCCCTAGTGTCATTAACAAACTTTTTGAAGCTATAATCAACAAGGTTATTGGTCACATCAATAGAGACAACTTCTTGATCAAGAAGTAGCATGGATTTTTATTAGCTCAGTTCACTGCTAATATCCTCTGTCATTACTCATAGAATCAGTGAGGCACATGACAATAAATACACCTCAAAAACAATCACATTAGATATTTGAAAGGCCTTTGACAAGATGTTACTACAATAAATCACTACAATTATATACACCTCGTACAAGGCCCAAGATCCACTCTAAGTAGGGCATTACAGAGTAATCTGCAGTAAACAAGAACTATTGTCACCAACTTTCAAATCTGTACATGCAATATCCTTGGGGCTGTGAATGTTGGAAGTTTGTTGAAAACAAAAAAGACACAAAAATACGGTGAAATTTCAAGATGCTGCAATTTTAAAGCTGTTAAAAGATACAGAAATTATATTTGGGATTAACCAATAAATTTGAACAAAGACCACCAGTGGATTTATTTAGATTTTTTAAGGTCACCTGTGACCTTCGGTTGATTTGAGATTGAATGACCCCTATGTGCATATATAATCAAATGCCACAAACAGAAGTCATTCATTACACATTAAGTGACATTTATGTAACTACTGCAAAAGATACCCATTGTTGCCACATCTGCACAAAACAAAGACCCTAGTAGGCATTGAAAGCCACATCCACACTGGCCATATTTGAGACGTCAAGAGATGACACTGCTCAAAATCGAGTCGGTCATCATACATATATTGATTGGCCACAAAGCTTGTTCAGTTTATTAAGTACATTTTCTACTTAAATGAACAGATTTTTGTCCTCTCTTTTCATATATATATATATATATATATATATATATATATAGTATTTACATTAGTCGGACTATTGTCCTCATCTTTTGTCGCCATATTTGTCTAAACGTTTTTGCCCGTTTATGCCTCCGCCTTCTTCAGGTGGTTGGAATTTGAACTAAACCCTTTATTTCGATCACTGGGGTAGACTGTTCTAATTCCATTAGTGCCATGTTCGATGGATGTCAGTTATCAGTTATCTCCTGCTAATTTTCCCTCTGAAAGTTCTCCACTGCCTTAACCAGGAATTGAACTCACCTTCTTGGGTCTGTCACTGGATCTAACCAACGCCTTTATCCACTGTGCCATGTGTCCTTGAGGACATCTGGGTATGAACTTCTGAGTATTATAAACCTAATGTTTTCAGCATCATTTTTACCAGTGCTCATATTGCAATTTTTGCTGTTATCATTGCATGTCTTTACCAGAGTTCATATTGCAACTTTGTTATCATTGCTTTTCTCTGGCACTCCTTATTACTGGTTCCCATATTGTATTTATTTCTATGCTTGGTCGGCTCAGGAGATTTTTGTGGCCTAGCATATGTGCTGATTCCTTAAGTTTACGAATTTTCCAATGGTGTTCCCTGTCTATGATCTCAACATGCTCCCATTCTATCCAACCAGATGGTGAGCTTGGACGTGGTGAGTCTGTTCACCAAGGTACCCACGGAGGAGGCACTCTCAGTAGTCAGAGATAGATTAACCTCTGACTCTTCCCTAGAGGAGCGGACCAGTATTCCAATAGATAATCTGATGGAGATGTTGACTTTCTGTACACAAACAACACACTTCGGAATGGGATCTCACATATATCGACAGGATGAGGGCTTAGCAATGGGCTCGCCATTATCACCAGCAATGGCGAATATATACATGGAATACTTTGAAGAAATGGCATTAGAGTCTATATCGCTAAAGCCAACTATATGGTTACGGCACGTAGATGACACTTTCATACTCTGGCCACATCAGGAAGAAGTCCAGGTTCTTCTGGACCATGTGAACTCAATAAGACCTTCGATACAGTTCACAATGGAGAAAGAGAGTAACAACTCACTCCCATTCCTGGATGTACTAATATCTCGAACAGAGAATGGGTTCAAGACATCCGTATACCGTAAACCAACATTCACCGGACAGTACCTCAATTTCAACTCCCACCATCCATACAGCGTAAAGAAAGGGATCGTCCGATGCTTACAACATCGAGCAAAAAGTCATAAGTGGCGATCCAGAGACGTTAGATAAGGAATTGGTCAGTATAAGTAGTACCCAAACGCAACAACTACCCTGGGTACATGGCAGCAGCCCCCAAAAACTGGGATAGGCGGGTACAAGAGGAGGAGGAGGAGGAGGACAACAACACTCAGAAAACAGTCTGCCTGCCTTATGTGAAGGGTTATCAGAGAAAATACAAAAGATCTAAGGTCCATATAACATCAGGGACAACCTTCAAAAAAGCGTGACAACACTGCAGGTATCTCTCACGCAGTGAGACCCCCATAGAGAGGAACATGACTAAAGACTGTGTATACGCTATCCCATGCAGCTGCGGAAAGGAATATAAAGGAGAGACAGGCCGCCCCCTCAAGGTAAGGCTTCAAGAACACCAGAAAGCTGTAACGCGAGGGAAGTAGAAAAATCAGGCGTGGCTGACCACATATGGAGAGAAAGGAGATCACCGCCCCCTGTGGGATCATGTTGAGATCATAGACAGGGAACACCATTGGAAAATTCAGAACTTAAGGAATCAGCACATATGCTAGGCCACAAAAATCTCCTGAGCCGACCAAGCATAGAAATAAATACAATATGGGAACCAGTAATAAGGAGTGCCAGAGAAAAGCAATGATAACAAAGTTGCAATATGAACTCTGGTAAAGACATGCAATGATAACAGCAAAAATTGCAATATGAGCACTGGTAAAAATGATGCTGAAAACATTAGGTTTATAATACTCAGAAGTTCATACCCAGATGTCCTCAAGGACACATGGCACAGTGGATAAAGGCGTTGGTTAGATCCAGTGACAGACCCAAAGAAGGTGAGTTCAATTCCTGGTTAAGGCAGTGGAGAACTTTCAGAGGGAAAATTAGCAGGAGATAACTGATAACTGACATCCATCGAACATGGCACGTGGAATTAGAACAGCGATCGAAATAAAGGGTTTAGTTCGAAATTCCAACCACCTGAAGAAGGCCGGAGCGTACAACGGCCGAAACGTTGTGACAAATATGGCGACAAAGATGAGGACAATAGTCCGACTAATGTAAATACTGTACATAATACCTCATCTCAGAAATATAGACAGATATATATATATATACACACAACTGAATAGACATAATTTTGTGGGTTTTTTTTTATTTTTCTTTATGGGCCTAGGTAACCTTTCAGTCAATGCTTCTTCAGAGGCCGATCATTGGCAGAGCTGATGTAACAAAATTGGTCTGCAAATATGTGGAAATTGGAGATAAAGTTAGAACATGGCTAAAACAAATTTATGATTAAAATAAGTACGTAAATTTAAGAACCAATGTAAATAAACCAACCAGAGCATAAAACAAAAAAAAAGTCTCTCTCACTAACCTCCAAATAAGTGAAGGGACTGCCAAAAGTTCTCCTTTTGTCTGCAAAGAGATGGCCACTGCAATTTAAGACAAACAGCTTCTAAAAATAGCAAGTGATGTTTAGACCTACCCATATGCAAAAAAAAGAATGAATCAGTCATGAAACACAATGAGCACCTCTCATTCTCCAATAGGTGCTATCCAATTGTCGAGTTGTGTACAGATTGTGATACACGAGTATGATTACTTGAATGCAATCTACCAAATTTAGGAACGTGTTGGTCCAACCTTGTTTCAATCTAAGACTAGTCCGTCCTATGTACTCAGCTTCGCACTGGCACTTGAACTTGTAGATAAATGAGCTCTTACTAAGATGGGACTGATGTTCTCTGGTAAAAGAAGGAAACACTGGACAGGTTCCAAAAAACAACACATAATTTGGCCCAAAAAAAGGTAGCAGAAACCAATTTACTACTATATCGGTTAGAATTTTACACTTTCTACCAAGCCAAGGCAGTTTCAATTTAAAACTTTTATTAAATCAATTACAATCACTTCCAAAGTTTTTTATCCAGTTAGTATATAAATATTAATTAAAAATTAAGATATGCAAAAGTAAGTGGGCCCTTGCATTTAATATATGGCGATTGCTCCTTTTGAGGTTAAAATGTCAACCAGTCTTTTTCTATAATTTTAAGAAGTTTCTGGAAGTAGTGAGTGCTGATTTTAGACCATTTTTCTTCTTGGCAAAACTCCCACAATTGCTCAATATTACCTGGGTTTCTGGCACGCGCTGCCTTCTTTCACTTGAATCACAGATTTTCAGTTGGGTTTAGATGAGGATTTCTTTTTATAAACCCATTTTTTTCTGGATTTCCTTTGATGCTTCAGTTGGAGGTTCCAACTTTGACCTAAACCCAACTTTTGAACTGAGGACAAAACACTTTCGTTCAAAAGTGCTTGGTATCTTGCAGAGTTAATTGTGCTATCAATGCATACTATTTTTCCTGTTCCTTCTCACCAGATAGACTGCCTATTGTTCCTCCCCAAAATCTTCAGTTTGGTCTCATCCAACTATAAAACCTTGTGCCAAAATGTTTGTAGCTTATTTTATGTACTTTGGCATAGTTGAGTCAAGCACGCTTGTGCTATTTCGTAAACAGTGGATTTTTGTAGGCATTCTGCCATGAAGATTGGCATTGTTCAGATTTTATCACACTGTAGAGGTATGCAAATTGATTCCGACATTGGCCAGTGAGCATTGGAGAACTGCAAAGGTCATAGCAGGATTAGCCTGGGCTTGCTGAACTTGATGTCTACTAGCTTATATATATATATATATATATATATATATATATATATATAAGCAAACATTGAAGTCAACACTCAGAGGCGACAGACTGTTTCATCTGTTGACTTCAATGTTCACTTTTATATTTACATACACCCTATCTCTGATATTGAGCACTTTATCTCATATATATAGCATACCTTAAAACTATATTTTTTTCATATATATATATATATATATATATATATATATATATATATATATATATATATATATATATGTCAGCGTAAAAGCTGCCCCCTATTGGGTGGCAATTAATCTACTTCCTGTGAAAGGCTCTTGTTTGGGAGTTCGTCACAATAGGTAGGGAGGAGTAGATGCAACAGGCAACAATAAACTACAAAAGAACTCAAAATTGATCACTGCATTTAAGTATTAGATTAATAGTTAAGTTTACCTTTTAAAAGTTCAACAATAATTCTTCTGCTGCCACTTAATTTAAAGACAATTGTTTAGGATTATAGATGTTAAGGAGTTACTAGGTTGTATGCTTGTTTTTAACTTGTTTATTGTCATTGTTGTTAATAACATTGTTATCCTTTTCACGGTTATATATTTTCTATGCCTTTCTTTACTATTGTTGATTAAATGATGAAGATATTCAAGGTTTTTGAAAGTGTTGAAAATTCTTTTTTAGACATATAGATGATTCTCTATTAATATATCCAAAAAACAGATCTATCAACAAATTACCCTTTCCAGATATGCTACATATAAATAATAATGACCTTTGATTTGACAATAATAACAACCTTGGAGATTTACAGAAAGTCTACCAACAAGAATGACCTTAACAATTTGTATTCACCCCTCTATGACAGAATAAGATATGGAATAATTACAGGATTCTATTTAAGAGCACATTAGAACCTGCAGCCCCCAATACTTACCTTAAGAAAAAATATACATAGAATACAAGCCAACGTACATGACTCTATCCCAGGCCAACGTACGTAACTCTATGCCAGGCCATCGTGCGTACGTGACTCTATGCCAGGCCATCGTGCGTACGTGACTCTATGCCAGGCCATCGTGCGTACGTGACTCTATGCCAGGCCAGCGTGAGTACGTGACTCTATGCCAGGCCAACGTACGTGACTTTATGCCAGGCCAACGTACATGACTCTATGCCAGGCCACCGTGTGTACGTGACTCTATCCCAGGCCACGTATGTGACTCTATGCCAGGCCATCGTGCGTACGTGACTCTATGCCAGGCCATCGTGCATACATGACTCTATGCCAGGCCATCGTGCGTACGTGACTCTATGCCAGGCCATCGTGGCGTACGTGACTCTATGCCAGGCCATCGTGCGTCACGTGACTCTATGCCAGGCCATCGGCGCGTGCGATCATATACCAGGCCACGTAATGTTTCTATGCCAGGCAAACATACGTGACTCTATCCCAGGCCATCGTGCGTACATGACTCTATCCCAGGCCAGCGTGCGTAAGTGACTCTATGCCAGGCCAGCGTGCGTCGTGACTCTATCCCATGCCAATGTATGTGACTCTATGCCAGGCCAGCACGCGTCACGTGACTCTATCCCAGGCCACGTATGTGACACTATGCCAGGCCAAGCGGCGACGCGGGCTCTATGCCAGGCCAGCGTGCGTGGTGACTCTATCCCAGGCCACGATGTGACTCTATGCCAGGCAAACATACATGACTCTATGCCAGGCCAGCATGCGCACGTGACTCTATGCCAGGCCAGCGTGCGTCGTGACTCTATGCCAGGGCAACGTCGCGGCGTGACTCTATGCCAGGGCAACGGCGTCTGCGTTTAAATGCGTGACTCTATGCCAGGGCAGCGTGCGTGCGTGACTCTATGCCAGGGCAGCATGCGTAAGTGACTCCATGCCAGGCCAGCGTGCGTGCGTGACTCCATGCCAGGCCATCGTGCGTAAGTGACTCTATGTCAGGCCAGCGTGCGTACGTGACTCTATCCCATGCCAACGTATGTGACCTTATGCCAGGCAAACGTACGTGACTCTATCCCAGGCCAGCGTGTGTACGTGACTCTATCCCAGGCCACGTATGTGACGCTATGCCAGGCAAACATACGTGACTCTATGCCAGGCCAGCGTGCGTGCGTGACTCTATGCCAGGGCAGCGTGCGTGCGTGACTCTATGCCAGGGCATCGTGCGTGCGTGACTCTATGCCAGGGCATCGCATGTGCGTGACTCTATGCCAGGGCAGCGTACGTGCGTGACTCTATGCCAGGGAAGCGTGCGTACTTGACTCTATGCCAGGCAAACCTACGTGACTCTATCCCAGGCCAGCGTGCGTACGTGACTCTATCCCAGGCCACGTATGTGGCTCTATGCCAGGCAAACATACGTGACTCTATGCCAGGCCATCGTGAGTACGTGACTCTATCCCAGGCCATCGTGCGTACGTGACTCTATCCCAGGCCATTGTGCGTACGTGACTCTATCCCAGGCCATTGTGCGTACGTGACTCTATCCCAGGCCATTGTGCGTACGTGACTCTATCCCAGGCCATTGTGACGCGACTATCCCAGGCCATTGTGCGCACGCGACTCTATCCCAGGCCATTGTCGATGCGGACTCTATCCCAGGCCAGCGTGCGTGACGCGACTCTATCCCAGGCCACGTATGTGACGCTATGCCAGGCAAACATACGGACTTGGCGCCACAGGCCAGCGTCGCGACGTGGACTCTATGCCAGGCCATCGTGCGTGAGTGACTCTGTCAGGCCAGCGTGCGTACGTGACTCTATCCCATGCCAACGTATGTGGCTCTATGCCAGGCAAACATACGTGACTCTATCCCAGGCCATCGTGCGTACATGACTCTATCCCAGGCCAGCGTGCGTAAGTGACTCTATGCCAGGCCAGCGTCGCGTCGCGACTCTATCCCAGGCCACGTGGTGACACTATGCCAGGCCAGCGTGCGTCGTGGCTCTATGCCAGGCCAGCGTGCGTGAAGTGACTCTATCCCAGGCCACGATGTGACTCTATGCCAGGCAAACATACATGACTCTATGCCAGGCCAGCGCGCGTCGTGACTCTATGCCAGGCCAGCGTCGCGTCGCGTGACTCTATGCCAGGGCATCGCGGCGTCGCGTGACTCTATGCCCAGGGCATCGATGCGGCGCGTGACTCTATGCCAGGGCAGCATCGCGTGACTCTATGCCAGGGAAGCGTCGTGCCGACCTCTATGCCAGGCAAACCCTCACGACTCTATCCCAGGCCAGCGTGCGTCGCGGACTATCCCAGGCCCACGTGTGTGGCTCTGCCAGGCAAACATACGTGACTCTATGCCAGGCCATCGTGAGTACGCGACTCCATGCCAGGCCATCGTCGCGTCACAGACTCTATCCCAGGCCATTGTGCGTCGCGCGACTCTATCCCAGGCCATTGTGCGATGTGACTCTATCCCAGGCCATTGTGCGTACGTGACTCTATCCCAGGCCAGCGTGCGTACATGACTCTATCCCAGGCCACGTATGTGACTCTATCCCAGGCCACGTATGTGACGCTATGCCAGGCAAACATACGTGACTCTATGCCAGGCCAGCGTCGCGTCACGTGACTCTATGCCAGGCCAGCGTGCGTGCGTGACTCTATGCCAGGCCAGCGTGCGTGCGTGACTCTATGCCAGGGCATCGTGCGTGCGTGACTCTATGCCAGGGCAGCGTGCGTGCGTGACTCTATGCCAGGGCAGCGTATGTGTGTGACTCTATGCCAGGGAAGCGTGCGTACTTGACTCTATGCCAGGGAAGTGTGCGTACTTGACTCTATGCCAGGCAAACGTACGTGACTCTATGCCAGGCAAATGTACGTGACTCTATCCCAGGCCACGTATGTGGCTCTATGCCAGGCAAACATACGTGACTCTATGCCAGGCCATCGTGAGTACGTGACTCTATCCCAGGCCATCGTGCGTACGTGACTCTATCCCAGGCCATCGTGCGTACATGACTCTATCCCAGGCCAGCGTGCATAAGGGACTCTATGCCAGGCCAGCATGCGTACGTGACTCTATCCCAGGCCACGTATGTGACACTATGCCAGGCCAGCGTGCGTACGTGGCTCTATGCCAGGCCAGCGTGCGTAAGTGACTCTATCCCAGGCCACGTATGTGACTCTATGCCAGGCAAACATACATGACGCTATACCAGGCCAGCATGCGTGCGTGACTCTATGCCAGGCCAGCGTGCGTGCGTGACTCTATGCCAGGGCAGCGTGCGTGCGTGACTCTATGCCAGGGCAGCGTGCGTCGTGACTCTATGCCAGGGCAGCGTATGTGACGGACTCCATGCCAGGCCATCGTCGTAAAATGACTCCATGCCAGGCCATCGGCGTCGTGACTCTATCCCAGGCCAGCGGCGTCACGTGACTCTATCCCAGGCCACGTATGTGACTCTATGCCAGGCAAACATACGTGACTCTATGCCAGGCCAGCGTGTGTACATGACTCTATGCCAGGGCAGCGTGCGTGCGTGACTCTATGCCAGGCCAACGTGCGTGCGTGACTCTATGCCAGGACAGCGTGCGTACGTGACTCTATGCCAGGGCAGCGTGCGTACGTGCCTCTATGCCAGGCCAACGTACATGACTATAAGAATGTTAACGATTTAAAAGAAAATGGTTGAATTCATGACTTTCTTTTATTTAAAATATATAATGCATAATAAATTAATCTCAACCTAAATTAATATGAATATTAATTACATTATAATAAAAAACTAATTCAACATCACCATTTTACTCACTTTTGTTTATTAAACATTAAATTACATCATTTAGCATCCTCCGTAATTTAACTTGACTTTCAGTTAGCCTCATGTATATTTATCAGTTTCTTAAATTTAAAAATTTTGAAAAACTGACATTTTTACTTTTGTTTATATACTTGTTGTAAAATAAAATCCTTTCCTTTGCCTTGATAGATTGCAACACGAAACGCTTTTTGTCAAAGCTCCAAAAACCTGACACATTTTAAGCTTAACTGAAAAATATAAATATCGCTTCTTTTTTAGACAAGTCATATAACAATTTAATATAATTTGCAATTATTATTTATTTTATTGATTTGTTACATATATTATGATTATTATATTGATTTGATGTTGTATATGTAATGTTTATTATTATTTCTTTCAACTTTTTCCAGTTACTCAGTTTTAGTAAATTTTTTTTTGTCAACTAAAGATGACAATCATTTGTCATATATTTACTTTCTGTTTACTTAAAGTTATATATATATATATATCAACTTTGCATTTTCTACTCTCATTCATTTTTTACCAATTTATAGTTTAGGTATTAATACTGTCGGAGAAGTATTATAAATTATTTTATTGTATGTTTAATAATAACTTCATATTTACTGAGTATTTTATGCTTAAATTCAAATATATTTTCTTTTTTTTTTTTTTTGTTTGTTATCATTTTCTAAAATTAACAAACTTTTCAATATTTGTCTTTGTTTATTTATGCACTGTTTCTAGTGTTTTTTGTTTATCTAACTTTTTATATATTTAAAAAAAAAAAAATGTTAATTTTCTTCTTTGTTTCTTTGTGGGGGAAGTCTTCTAAAACATGTAATGTATAAATGTTTATATACATAGGTTATGTTCCAAAGGTTATCATAGCCTAGGGGTGATAGTGGTGACAAGCTCCCACTGTCAATAAAAAGCTTCCATGTCATGCATCTCAAATAGCCTCTGACAACTATGTCCAGCTTTAAGCTGGAGAATCGGTGAAAGCGGAAAACTGGTGCTTCATAAACAGCTGCTCCAGGTAGATGGAGCTCAACAGCCCAGGAAAGCAATCCAACTAGAGAAAGGAAAACCTTGATTTTTAAACTTTGGCTGCCTTGCCATTAAAAACAAGTCACCGAAAAGTCTATGAAAGTAAATCCAGACAGAAAATCCAGAGTGGAACTCTGAAGGTGGTTAGCTGTCGACACTGACAACTTTCCAGCAACTACTGAAGGCTAGCTATCCCCAAAATTTAATGTCCTGTATTCCTTTGGATCTTGTTGGTATGGCTGAGAAGTGGTGGGGGTGCATGTAGTCTGGACAATTTACCACCTACATATACCATTGCCTGTCTAGAATGTAAACTCTGAACTCAATCCACCTGCTGCCTTGTAGGTCCTACCTCTTCTGCTAGTTTTTTTTTTTTTTTTTTTTTGTTAACTCAAGTACTTACGGTGGAGTAATGGATAGCGGCTCGAATTGAGGAATTGGAGAGCTGAGTTTGAATTCCAGTTGAATCCATTACATTCACTTATGAGCTAATACTCTTGGGAAATGTATGCATCCTCTCCTTCTCCCCCCAGTTATGGATAAATAGCAAGACAGACCGGGTTTTATAGCCTTGGATGGCAACTGATCTATCATAGAAAGAAATGGCAACCTACTGCGGGAAAAGATCTGCCTCGTCAGTCATGTATTGAAAGATACATGATCGCCTAAGCATGTATCACACATGGTATATAACTGACTGACATTCTTTAGAGGTAAATTACAAAAAAAAAACATGCAAATGCATTCTATTATAGTCATTTTCAAATTTTAAATTTATCTGTTGTAGTTATGGAACTTTTTGCAAAACATGTTTCAATTTAAGGGACCTTATATATATATAAAATTACAGTGTAACCCGGATATAAGAGAGTTGTCGGGACTGGAGAAGAAGTCTCTTATATCCAGGTTTGGTCTATTTTATATACATTAACACAGGCTCTAATTTGGGGCCAGAGAAAATCTCTCTCATATCCGGGTTTCTCTTATATCCGGTTTGGTCTATTTTATATACATTAACACAGGCTCTAATTTGGGACCAGAGAAAATCTCTCTCATATCCGGGTTTCTCTTATATCCGGGTTTGGTCTATTTTATATACATTAACACAGGCTCTAATTTGGGGCCAGAGAAAATCTCTCTCATATCCGGGTTTCTCTTATATCCGGGTTTGGTCTATTTTATATACATTAACACAGGCTCTAATTTGGGACCAGAGAAAATCTCTCTCATATCCGGGTTTCTCTTATATCCGGGTTTGGTCTATTTTATATACATTAACACAGGCTCTAATTTGGGGCCAGAGAAAATCTCTCTCATATCCGGGTTTGGTCTATTTTATATACATTAACACAGGCTCTAATTTGGGACCAGAGAAAATTTCTCTTATATCCAGGTTTGGTCTATTTTATATACATTAACACAGGCTCTAATTTGGGACCAGAGAAAAACTCTCTTATATCCGGGTTACACTCTATTCAAAATTAAAAGTACAGAAAATTTAAAAATATGTTTGCATATTCTATATTTGTATTCAGTGTATAACCACCACTAAAAAAAAAAAAAGAAAAATATTCTTGCCAATTTTGAAAATATAAAAAAAAAACAAATCCTTTATTGTTGTGTTTTCAGAGTTGTGAATCTCTCAAGTATGACATCTGTGCATGCCTTACATCGTTGCTCGAAAAATTTACAGCAGCATATCCA